>JAYJMB010088487.1:0-19364 GCA_036873735.1 Pouteria campechiana | reverse complement strand
AAAAATCATGGTATAATCATGTGGATTTATGGTGTAAAGTGGAGTAACGACCCCAGGAGGGCGGGGCGTTACAGGTAGCTCAAGAGAGAGGGTGAATTGAGCTTTTGAAAATTTTAGCCAAATATAAAAATCAATGTGCTGAAAAGAGTAAGGAATAAATCACATAGCACAAATACACAGATATTTTTATAGAGGTTTGGCTCACGACATGGTATCTACACCTCTCTCCCAGTCAGCCTCACTCGCTGCACTCAGGTTCCACTAATCATCTATTGATTTTACAAGTTCACCAAAAAACTTTACATGTGTTGGTTTCCAAGCTTACCAACAAACTTATTAGTTTCTAAGCTTACCAACAAACTTATACATATTGTTTTTGAAGCTTACCAACAAACTTATATACATTGGTTTCCAAAGCTCACCAATAAACTTATACACATTAGTTTTCAAAGCTGTCTAACAAACTTATACAATATCAATAAGCTCCTTACTTGCTATCCCAAATAATAATAGTTGTACAAAGAAAATGCTTCTTATATAGGCTGGGATGTACAAAATTGAAGTGCAATAGAAATAAATATATTGCTTTGAATACATAAAATTTTAGACTTCCTTAAGTTGTTGCAAAGATTGGGCTTTGAATGGAGATTGTTTTTTGCGCTGTGGAGTTGGAAGAAAAACTTTAAAACTGAGTAAATTCTCTTTTATTTCTTTTAGTAATTTTCTCTTACTTTCTTAATTTTTCTAACTACTTGGAACAACCTCTCTTTACTCATTTTAAACTAGATTGAAAATATTTCTATTGGAAAAGATGGCGTTCATTAAGTGCGAGCAGATAGATAGGATTTTTTGCTTGTTAAAGCATTCTCGTGGGTTCTCTATGTCTGAAGACACTTTGGCAATGTCCGAAATGAACAACTATGTTTGAATTTAAGATTTTGGACTTTTTGAATTGTTCAGCTTGTGCCTGTCTTACATTTGGTTATGTCCAAATAGAATCACTATGTCAGAAGTTAAGATTTTGAATTTAGAAGACACATGAATTGCCTTGGCTTCACAACTAAATTTTGATGATGTCAGAGAGTTAGCTGCCAATTTTTGAAGTTATAATTTTGGACTTGAGTTCTAGCATCTTGGCTTCTCTCTTCAATAATGTTTGAACTTGGTTCTCCTATGTCTGAATTGGTTCTGCTATGTCTGGAAAGAAGATCTGCTATGTCCAAACTTGATTTTGCTATGTCCAAACTTAGCTTTGCTATGTCCAAACTTGACTTTGAAGTTCCAGCATCTTGGCTTCTTCTTCAGCATTGTTCGAAAGTGGTTATGTTTTCAAATTGGTCACATAATGGTCAAACTTGCTTCTATAGTATTCAAACTTGCTTAAGTCTGGAACTGAGTTCTTTTCTCTTTTTTAAAGCCTCGTTTCTATCCAAGCTTGGGCATCTATTCAATTTGCTTCGACAATACTTGAAACATTTTTATGAAGATGTTTCAAACACCGATTTTCAAAGTTTCATTGTCATTTTTTCTCTTTTGAGCATTTACATTTTCTTCTTTATAAATTTGTGGATCTTGTCTCTTATATAGTCTTGTATGCATTGTCCACTTATGTTGTTTCCCCGACATATTATTCATTATTGGACACTTGGGAAATATTTATCAATAGCTTAAACATTCACTTTTATGCTTATGCTCATCATCAAAACTTGGTTGGTTAAACATATTCATCATTAAAATCAATCTAAGTAAAAAGGTTTGGTTCAACATAATCATGCATTCACCTACCTTGCCAATGAGAGACACAATAGAGGCAACAACTTGCCCCTTCTATCATCCAGCCACTTCACTGGCATTTCCCCCACTTGCCTCACCACCCTCTCTCCCACCGATGCGAGTAGCAACAACAGTAGTGGCATGATTCTTTTTATGCTACCTAGTAGCATGCTTCTCCACCTCGTTGGCAAATTGCTTCTCCCTTATAGTAGTTGCATCTTGCTCATCCTCTACCCCATCACAGATGGCTACTGCTATGTGATTTCCTTCTGCCCCACGGTGAGTGATTCAGGCAATAGAAACTCCTCCCTTTCCTTCTTCAATGTTGACAGTCGTCACTTCCCCTGCATCTCTAATCTGTTTTCCCCTTCTCTTTTGATGTATGAACATTAGTCAAGGCAACGATGGTGGCCTTACTTGCTTATGCATCAACTAAGATGGGGTACAAACCCCCCTCCACGAGCTCCCCATTGCAAGCTTCCTGCTCCACTCCAGCAATGGTAGCTGGCTAAACATCCCCATGCTAATGTCTTCACCTTTTACTAATGCCATAAATGACCTTTATAGAAGTGAACTTTCCTTTTATCAAACAACCACAGTTGGAAATAGAGAAGAAAACCTCTATGCTTGGCTCCGGTTCATCATAAAAAATAATGAATGGCTCTTGCGAGAATATTGAACAATCAATCTTGCATGAGTATGTGAGCACCATGGTGAGATTCCAATGCAAGGAAAAGAATAGAGCACCCGTAATCGAGTTTGGGAAGTATGTAGTTGAAATCCAAAATGGAAAAATTTCCAAATCAGTCCCTAACATTTGCCCCCATTTCCGAATCCATCCCCAAGGTTTGGTTTTTCCCAAATCCATACCCAAATGTTTTAGATTCATTCCAAATCCATCCCCGTAGCTCTCGTCTGGCTGGCAGAGCTAAATTTGTGACATATTTGCACCCCCCCATGACTCCCGCATGTGTGGCTGACGTTGGGATGATAATCCCTAATTTCTTCTCCCCTCGTCTCCTTTGTCTTCTCTGTTTCCTAGCGAACAACTCTCTTCTTCCCCCTTTTTCTTGCCAGATGGCCCCCATTTCTCTACCATTCTTCCCTATAGACACCTTCCATTCCTCCTCCATTCTTCCTGTTGATCACATGCAGAAAATCAACCCCACAAATGATGAATTGGTTGCATTTCCAAGTAAGGATAGTTAGATTTCAAAACACCATATTTGATTTTCTGCATTTTTTGTTGTTGAAAACTATTGGTGAAATTGAAATTTTGAAACTAAAATTCTTTACCAAATGCACCTAAAATTCTCCACATGGAAAACATGACAAACATAGAAATAGAGTCTAATTGCAAGATAGGAACTTGCCATGAAACTGAATGTTAGATATGAACATGGCTATTGCCCACTAATAATGCGAACTTGGCTTCTGTAGTGGCTATGACAAGGCAAAACATCATGCTTTTGTTGTTTGTGGGTTGAAAGCCTTGGTCTGTCAAGAAATCTTCAACTTAATTAGAAGAAAAAGTTAAACACCAGTAGAACTAATAGATATCTAATTTAATTTCATTGGGATATTAAAAGGGTAGTCACGCTGATATAGATAGTACAGATATTGAATCTTGATGATTTTTTTGCTGGTTGCTATCCATGTTATAGACATATTCAAATTAGAATGTTATCATTCGCTTATTTCTCTAATAGATAATCTCTTTTAAGTCATTCATTAATGGTTATGTGTAGAAATATCCCATTTGATGGCTAAAATTAGTAAATAATTTAGTTGATTTTAACTAATTGTCAAAGCTAGAATTTTAATTCATGAGACATACTATTTTCTTTTATTGGGATGTTAGTTTCTTTGTGAAATAGGTGGAGATCATTTGAATGAATTAGGTTTCACATTTTTCAGCCCAATCATAGTAATCAATTCTAGTCACCAACCAAAACTTCAAGAAATCTGCCAACTCAGAATTCTACCAATGAAATGAAGTATTATAGAAATAGCCTAGTAAATTTTAATTGGAAAAATACCATGATCCTCCACTCAAGTGAATGTGTTCCATGTTCAATTACTAAATGCAAGTGTTTACATAACTTAGTTGACAGCATAATTCAGCCCAATAATTCTAGCGGTGTTGTTTGTCAACTGAAAAGACAAGCCAAACTCGTTCCACAATTGAATAATCTAAACTATTAAAGTTAACAACCCAATGAATGAAATTCTATAAATTGCACTAATATGTAGGATTTATGTAACTCAATTGCGGTTTGACTATTGATGTGAACAATAAGGCTAGGATAATTGCATAATAGGAAGAGTAACAATGAACTGTCTATTAAATAGACAAACAATTGCAAAACTCCATTTCAAATTCTTTTTTTTTTTACATTTTGAGATGCTAGCATATTATTTTGGTAAATTTCTTTAATAAATTTCATTTATAATGAGGTAATTGCTTTAACAAGTATCAATTATTTTGAATCATTTTTCTATTTCTAGTAGAAAGTACATCCTAATTTTATTATCTTTACATTTCATTTATGTTTTATTTTTTCACATGTGCTAAAAGATATATATTATTCAATTTTTTAGTTTTTGATACTAATGATTGGCTGCATAAAATTGTGTGTCCCTGATGGTGGTACATTCAATGGGATAGATCAACATAGGCAATGACTCTATTGGAGACTATAGTCAGAATATAACAATTGAAGAAGAATTGACAACATTCAGAGACCTAATGGATGAAATTCAAAGCATCTATAATATCCTAAGGGATGATATTAGACTACAATACAAGAGAGTGTTAGGTTTATTGTGTATTATTTTGATGACAATAAAATTTTTCTTAAGACTTGACTTATCCTAATGATGTTTTTAGTCTACAAAGCTTGAAATTTAGGCAAACACACTTGGATTGCATGTATATTTTGATTATTATTTGAGCAAGCATATATATATATATATAAGTTGTCTACTTGTTATAAGAATGAATGCTTTAGAAATCATCTTGATCCATATTAGAATTTATTATGTTTATCATATTGAGATATGTAGGATCATAAATGTCTTTGCTACTGATGAATTTTGTCAAGTGATTAGAATGCAGAAACATAGCAAGGACAAAAGATGTATCAGGATGAGCACATAACATTTCTATACCAAAATGCTTAACTTAATATATTTTGAAAGAAATGAAAGAAGAAAACATAGATATTTCATAATATACTCTAAGGTGTCAACTTGATTGCTTAGTACGAAACTTCACAAAGTCTGACAGATGGAAGAATTAGTTTCAAGATGAAGCTAAAGTCAAGAAACTAAAGATTTTGTCCAAAAATTTTACTTTGAACAAATTGAGATAGCATAAAGTTCATCCAAGATTAAGATCATTCGACTTTGTTTGAACAACTAGTTAGTCCATAAATAACTTTAGACATATGCAATAAAAAGGACTTCAACTGACCAAAATAAATCAAAAGTGAAGTTCATCCGAAATGAACTTCAGAAAAATAGAATGAAAGCATTATTCATTCAAAATCAATTAAGTTCAGACAAATGTGACAGTAGCAGCCTTTGTTCAAGATTTTACTTTGGAAGAATACAATATCATCCTAAACAGAGAAAAGAAGCTATGTCTTTGTCCAAAATTGACAAAATAGTGACTATCAATCAATCCAAAAATAGCAAAGATGGTTCTAAAGCATTAACTAAAGCTTTTTGTTTTTGTGCAACCATCTTTTTCTCTGTCAAAAATGGTGTTGCAAACTTTCTAGAAGTTTGGAACAATCAAAAGTGGGAGGAGAAATTTGAGATGGTCTCCTACATTCAATGAAACTCACCTACCTCTGTTGTTACATTCAATGAAGCTCACCTACCTCCAATAGTTGGAATCAAAATCCAGTATAAATAAAGAGTTGTTGGGACAAACAAGAAGAGATTAAGCTTTAATCTTTAAGAACCATTTGCAATCCTAAGACCTAGAGCTTTAACTTTCATATTCCACTTAAGAGCTTCAAGTTTTCAAATTTTCAAGGCTATCTTCGTCAAGTACATAAAGGGAAGTTTTTTTGCATCACAAGGAGCTATTCAAGATTAAGTCTTCCTTGATGCTCATCAAGAAAAATATTCAAAGTGTAAATTTTTATTTCTTGTATTATCTGTGTATGCCTTAACTTGGTATTGGAAACTAGGGTTAAGAAGAGTGCATGTGGCACTAAGTTTATGCCCCCTGGAGCTGATCCAGAAAAGTACGTGTGGCACTAAGTTTATGCCCCCTGGAGCTGATCCAGAAAAGTACGTGTGGCACTAAGTTTATGCCCCCTAGAGCTTATCCAAAAGAGTGCATGTGACACTGAGTTTATGCCCTCTAGAGCTAATCTAGAAGAGTGTTGGGTTTACTGATTATATTCCTACTATTGTGGGATAGTGAAACCTAAGGCACAAGGACAGTGTGCTTTTGGAAGAGTGGAGTATGGAAGGTTACCCGAGCCACTATAAAAAATCATGTGCATTGTGTTTGATTGGTTTATTTCTTTGCATTGCATTATTTTGTTATTTATCTTATCACAACTTGCACAAAAGCATGAGAAAGATGGATATTAATCAAACAAGGGGTTAAGCAAGAATTTTTTATAAACCCAATTCACCTCTCTTCTTTGTTTAAGCCAACCTATGGGACCAACATCTAGTATCAGAGCAAGCCACATAAACAATTATAGTGATCCATTTGGCTAACCCAATGTCATCCTCTATGATCACCAAAGGTTATTCCATCACATAATTTTTATATTTTAATGGAACAAACTTTGCACATTGGAAAAGGAGAATTGAAATAAACCTCATGACCAATAATTTTGATTTATGGAAAATTATTTTTATTGACTCTAATGAGGATGAAGAGAGAGTAAAGAAAGAAAATATCAAGTCTGTAAATGACCTGTTGCATGCTCTCTGCCCCACCATTTACAAGTATGTTTTAGCTTGTAAAACTATGAAAGAAATATTAGACAAGTTAAACACAATTTTTGAGGGGCAAGGTAATTTGCTGCATGTTGAAACTAATCTTCCTGCTGAGGTTGACTTGAGTGTAAGAGAAATAAGAGAGAAGGAAGAATACAGGAAAGATCAACAAGAAGTCAAAGAAAATGAGGAAGAATCTTTAAAAGAAAAGGAGAATTGTAGGCTAAAGAATTCCCACAAGTTGAGGGGGAGATATTTTTGAAAGAAGATGAAGATGTCATAGAACCTCAAAAGACTGAAGATATAGAAGAGGCTAAATTGATTGAAGAATCCTCTCAAGATAAAGGGGTGCAATCTAAGAAGTATATAAATGATAAAGAAGAACAACAAAGAAATAAGAAAGAAGAGAAAGAAGGTAAGAAAAGAAAATGAGGGTCATCAATAAGGAAGAAAAACATGAAGAAGAAGTGTTCTTCCTTAAGGAGTATAAATGAGCAACTCTCATCAAGAAGTTATAATATGAAGAAAGGAGATAATGCAAAGAAGAATTATTCGGCTCCACCAACAAACAAATAGATTCTTGACATTGGATGAAGGAGAATATATTTAAGTCAAAGGCCAAAGAAGATAAGGTAAGTGCAGGTATGACTCTCAAACCCAAATCATTTTATACTTTGTCATAATCTACATGTAGAATCTTACTTATATGTTTTTACTATATGTTCAATTGTGAATGAATAGGACTTCATAGGTTTAGATTAGAACAAATCAAATTCATCTTATCTCTAAAACATGAAAAAGAATACTAGAGACAACAAGGAATGAAGAAAGATTGCATATTTAGATAACCAACATATTTTGAGGATAAGTATGCTAGATAGGCATATAATTCATTTAGAATTTTAAAACATTGTGCTTCCATGAGATAATATAAATAATGCTCAAATTGATTGAAAACTCATAACCAATTCATTGAAATGAAAAATGGATAATTTAGCATATTTATATTAGAAACTCTCAGTTACATGATAAAATTTATAAGTATGCTAGTTCAAAGAATTCAATGTTAACTATAATTAAAAGCAAAGTATTTATCTTGGTCTAAAACTTTTAAAAAGAACCTACTTAACTATTAACAAATTTAATACAAATGAAAACCAACAAAATCTAGATACTGCATTCATAAAACTTAGAAAAAGAAAATCTTCTCATAAGAAGCAAACAATCTAAGTGACGAATGATTTATTGAAAATAATAAAGTGCATATAATTTTGATGAGCAATCTAGATTCTCAAATGCATACTATTTCATGCTAAAAGGAATTGTACTAACCGATTTGTGGTAGATGTTTATACCTACTTGAATTTGCTAATGAAGAAAAAGTGTAAAAATTCTCCAAGTGTATATAGGAATAGCTTGAAATGAGCACATATAAGAAGAAGAACAATGAGGAATCAAATTCATCTTCTTACTCTACAACTTCAAGCTGAGAAAGAAAAAAATCAACAAGTGCTAAATTGAAAAGTCAATATCGGCATCACCAAATATAAGCTCAAATGTAGAAATTGAGAAAGGTGGTGACAAAGGAGATAAGTTTGGCAAACTTGATACATATTTGATCAAATGTAATGAAATTATGCTCAATATTGTTGTATGTCGTCAATATGTAAAACTATTTAAACCTTAATATAGTTACAGTCCGAGGCAGAGTCAAGCTTGTTTGGGAAATTTCATGATTTAAGGTCTCAAATAGGAATTCCATTCCTAGTCATTCATTTTGAAATTATGATTAAAGTTTAAACTATTAAGATTAAAACAATTTGGATGGTAACAAAAATCTTGATAAATGCTTAGAAGTTATACTCATGTCATGCATTATTCTATCTTATCCAATACCTTTATCATCCATGACTATGTTGTTTGAAAGAATGTTTGAATATGCTTAAAGTTCAAATCATGTATTGAGAAACTTTAAATGATGTGTGTTTAGCATATTGACTGCTTATTGCATATAAAATGATGCATTCATAATGCTTAAAGTAATTTGTTTAAAATTATGCCAAATTCATTATTTGATACGTGATTAAGTGTAAAAATATTAAATGGTTATGGAGATAGAGATGATTAGAAATTAGAAAATTAGAAAAATTCTAAGAACATCTGTTTCTTGGAGAGCTAGTTAAATGATTGAATGTTTATCCATTTATAGAATAGTTAAAGTTCACATGGGATACAAATGCAAGTAGTATTCTTATTGGTGAATATTATTATGAGGATTGATCAATAAAATGAATAACATTGGGGAACATAATTCAAGAGTGATTAGGCAAATCCCATCTTGTTAAGATAGAAAAGACTACAGATTAAGAAATCATGAAAATTAGAGGTTACAATACAAAAATCAAGGGGAGAAAAAGCTTGCAATCCAAGTATGAAAATTAAAAGGAAAAATGAAAGTATTCAATTCTAATATAAGTTATCAGACTTGAGAAACTTATAATGCACATCTTAGTGATCAGACCATAGAAAGGCACACATTTAAACTTGAGTGATAGGAATCAATGCAAAATGTGTATGACTAGTCCATATTTTACTACCTTGCATTAATAAATTCTTCAGTGATCAAATCCTATATTGAATATTGAGATATAAATCTTGGATGATTTGTTCAATTGATGAGGTGAATTAATTCTGGAATGAATAGATTTGTAAAGCATTTATGAGCATACAAGGATATATCAAAGGCTTATGGATTTCAATAGACAACTAATAAGTAAGGTTAGAATGAGCATGGAAACTAATATTCACTGTATTGATGATCATCAAATTCCCCCACTCTATTCAAGTTTCATAATGAAAATTCTTACAGGCAGCAATAATGATGCTTCTTGCAAATCTAATTTTAGATGGATTAAAGAAGTATCTTCATAGGAATTATTGGATCATGCATTGAAGTTTAATTGATATTGGTGATCCAAAGTTTAGATTAGGTGAAATTAGCATTTTTGAAGATATTTCTAAAAAATTGTTGATTTCTAAGCATGTGAACTCAAAGAAATTGAGAAAGTTTGAGAAATTTTGTAATTCACATGTTTATCATTAGAGGGAACTCGATGAAAAGAGCAAAAGTGGGTTGATTTTGTAAAAATATCATAGTGAACCCCAAGTTAGGCAATAGTTTGTAGATCATTAGAAGATAGTGATCTTCGGAGGAGAGAAAATTTTGGGAAAAGAATAAGACACACTTTATGAAAATTTCATGAGAAATTAATATAGTGAGATTTCATATGTATTCTCTGTATGAAATTTGATGTATGTGTATGAAATTACTTGAAATGATATGAATCTTAATTTAATATCTCTGATGTCTGAATAAAAATTATGATTTTTATGAATGTTTAAAAGTGATGATAAATGAAGTAATGTATGCTTGAAGGTTGTGTATCTTTAACATTTCTGGATAAGATAAATTAGTGTATATTTCTATTTGAAATGAATGAATTTTAAACTTTAACATAATTACACTCCTAAGCTATAAGTTAAAATTGTGAGGAGAACTTCATGGTTCAAGATCTTGAACTAGGATTCCATCCCTAATTAGATCTCATGTAATGTTTAATGAGGTTTAACAAATTATGCATAAAATTGAGCTTTTAATGAGAATTATATAATGTTTGAATGTTGTACATAATGTGAATGTGCTCTCACCATTGATGAAAATCTATCCTATTTCATGTTCTTGGTTATGCCTAAATATTTTAACTTTTGGACATTAAGGGGAAGAATTACTTGAACATTTGGAGAAGTTATCTTTTTATGAGAAAATAAAGAAGCATTGTTTAGATAAAGAATTGGGGAGAATGTTTGTGCTTCATTATAAGAAGGAGAAGGACTTCCAAGAAGCCTAGAGCCCCCTACCTCTCTCCCATTTGAAATACCTCTTTGATGCTACCAACAAGTGAAGAGAAATAAGTGTTTGTGCATTCCTTATGGACCCAACAAGATCAATTGAAATGGGGAGAGAAATTGGAAACTCTATTTAGAAGAAAAGAATTGAGGGAGTCATGTAAAAAAAAGGGAGATTTGATGACATTTGATATACCTTTTTGATGCTGCCAAAAAGGGGGAGAGAATTTTGGAAGACTTGTTTGAGAAAAATAATCAGCAATTGAAAATGGAGATGATATACAAGTCTTCGAGTTTTGTCATGACTTGTGTTTCGGGGAAAATATAGCATCACAAATTTCATGACTAGTTTTCATGTAAGTATCAAACTCCAAAGGATTACATGTTTCATTTAGATAGAAAGAGTGTGTTACTAGATTATTAGGATATCTTTTAACTGCTAGTCTTCAAGTTTTGTCATTATCAAAAGGGGGAGAATGTTAGGTTTATTGAGCATGATTTTGATGACAACAAAACTTGTATTAAGACTTGACTTATGCTAACAATGTTTTTAGTCTAGAAAGCTTCAAATGTAGTCAAACACACTTGGATTGATGTATATTTGGATTATTATTTGAGCAAGTATATTGTCTACTTGTCATAAGAATGAATGCTTTAGAAATCATCTTAATCCATATTGGAATTTACTATGTTTATCATATCGAGATATGTAGGATTGTAAATGTCTTTGTTCCTGATGAATTTTGTCAAGTGATTAGAATGTAGAAACATATCAAGGATAGTAGATATATTAGGACAAGTGCATAACCTTCATATTCCAAAAAGTTTAAAATAATCTAATTTAGAAGAAATGAAAGAAGAAAAATAAAGATTTCAAAATATACTCTACGGTGTCAACTTGATTACGTAGTCCAAAACTTTACAAAGTCCAACAGATGAAAGAACCAGGCTCAAGATGAAGCTACAATCAAGAAATAGAAGACTTCATTCAAAAATTTTACTTTGAAAAAATTGAGATAGCATAAAATCCATCCAAGATTAAGATCATCCGACTTCGTTCAAACCGCCAGTTAGTCTAGAAACAACTTCAGACATATGCAATAAGAAGGACTTCATCTAACTGAAAGAAATCAAAAGTGGAGTTCATTTGAAATCAATTAACTTTAGATAAATGAGACAACAATAGCCTTTGTCCAAGATTTTACTTCAGAAGAATGCAATATCATCCTAAACGGAGAAAAGAAGTCGGGTCTTTGTCCAAAATTGACCAAAAAATGACTATCAATCAATCCAAAAATAGTAAAGACTATCTCAAAGCATTAATTGAAGCTTTTTATTTTTGTGCAACCATCTTGTTCTCTATCAAAAATGGCATTGCAAACTTTCTAGTAGCTCGGAACCAATCAAAAGGGTCACAATCCAATGGGAGAAATTCAAAATGGTCTCCTGCATTCAATGAAACTCACCTACCTCTATTTCTACATTCAATGAAGCTCACCTACCTCCAATAGCTAGAATCAAAATCTGGTATAAATGAAGAGTTTGCTGGGACAAACAAGAAGAGATTGAGCTTTAATCTTCAAGAACCATTTGTAATCCTAAGGCCTAGAGCTTTAACTTTCATATTCCACTTAAGAGCTTCAACTTTTCAAATCTTCAAGGCCAGCTTCTTCAAATACATACAGGGAAGTTCTTCTACATCACAAGGAGCTATTCAAGATCAAATCTTCCCCAATGCTCATCAAGAACAATATTCAAAGTGTAAATTTTTATTTCCTATATTATCTGTGTATGCCTTAACTTGGTATTGGAAACCAAGGTTAAGAAGAGTGCATGTGGTATTAAGTTTATGCCCCCTTGAGTTGATCCAAAAGAGTGCGTGTGGCACAAAGTTTATGCCCCCTAGAACTGATCTAGAAGAGTGTGTGTGGCACATTAGAGCTGATCCAAAAGAGTGCATGTGGCACCATGTGATCCAGAAGAGTGCATGTTGCATTAAGTTTGTGCCCCCTAGAGCTGATCTAGAAAAGTGCTGGGTGCACTAATTGTATTTTTATTATTATGAAATAGTGGAACCTAAGGCAATGGAACAATATGCTCTTAGAAAAGTGGAGTAGGGAAGGTTGCCTAAACCACTATAAAAAATCATGTGCTTTGTAACTGATTGATTTATTTCTTTACATTGCATTGTTTTGTTATTTATCTTATCATAACTTACACAAAAGCACAAGAAAGAGGATATTAATCAAACAAGGGGTTAAGCAAGAATTTTTTATAAACCCAATTCACCCCTTCACTCTTGGGTTGAGCCAGCCTATGAGACCAACAGAGAGAAGTTGTTGGTTTACATGACCATTATGAAGATCTCAAGGATGACGTTAATTGGTTAGATATGTTGAGGAAATGTAAGAAACATGTGCAATATAAAAAGAAAGGGAAAAGAAAGAATCAAAAGACTGATATTGATGTATATGTATCAGTCATCATTACAGTAAGGAAAGGGTTCGCTAAGAATCAAAATTTGGCACATGCCCACGAGGATGAGCTAACACGTGTGGGATACACTATGGATGAGCCATCAGATTATGAAACAGATGATGGCATGGAGGGACGTGATGTAGAGTTGTCAAATAGTACTAGAATTGATTCATTCGAAGTCGATGATAAGATCATCCGATATGAGCCAATATACCCATCTGAGAATTCAGATGAAGAAGGAGGAGGCATATATGTTGATGAGCGCATAATGGTGTCAGATCCAAAGTTTTTGGTGGGGTTGGAGTATAAAGACTCTATAGCTTGTAAGAAGGCTATATGAGAATGTGCAATAAAAAATAGCTTCAACATAACGTTCCCAAAAAATGATAAGGAGAAGATGATTGGGAGATGTGCTACACCAAACTATGGATGAAGATGTTATGCTCGAGTGATGTAGGATGGAGTTGGATTCAATTTGTGATCAATTAATGTCGACCACAATTGTACAAGTAACTATTGTTCAAGCAAGAAAATCATAACTCAATAGTGGGTTGCAAATAATGTGGATAAAAAATTGTGATATAATGAAAATTATAGCCCTAGACAGTTAATGAATGAGATTATGCGAGATACTGGTATATGCATTAGCTATAAGAAGGTTTAGAAGGTAAATATTTAGCAATAGATGAAGTATTTGAATCAACTAAATCTTTTAGGAGGATCCCTTCCTTCTGTGCAACCATGAAGAGAACCGACCCAGGTAGCATTGTAGAGTATGTCTTATTTCTTTATACAATATTTCGGCAATTGTTCATGTCTATCAGAGCATGTGTGGTGGGATATTACTGAGGTTGTCATCCATTGATTTCTCTAGATAGATGCAATTTGAAATGTAGGTATAAAGGAGTGTTATTATCTGTTGTGGCTTTTGATAGAAATAATGGGATTGTCCCTCTAGGAGTTGTTATGGTAGAAAGAGAATGCACTAAATCATGGGAGTGGTTCTTGACCTATCTAGGGAGAGCAATTGGGGATGGTAACCACAACTTTGCATTCGATCGATAAAAAAGGACTTCTAATAGCTATAAGTCTTGTATTTCCATCCTCATCACATTGTTATTGTATGTAGCATCTATATGCTAACTTAAAGACCTATAACTTTGGTAAGAGCAAAGCAGTGAGGGATTATTTTTGGAGAGCTGCTTGAGCATATACAAGGTATAAGTTTGGAGAATATATGCAACAGTTACAACTTGTATCTCCTAAAGCATATTCATGGGTATGTAGGGAGCCTCTTGAATATTACTCACAAGTATTCTTTAGGAATAATCTTCCTTGTAATAGTGTTGAGAATAACATTGTTGAGTCATGGAATAGCTTATTGTGAGATCTTTGCCATTGGTCAGTGTGTGACCTTTTTGATGGCATTAGGGTGAAGATGATGAGGAGGCAGCGGAATATCAGTGCTTCTTAGGAGGTGAATGTTGTACCCAGAGCTAAGAAAATGATTAATAAGAACAAATAATGTGTAAGATGGGCTATTGTTAGGCGTGCTGATATCAATGAGTACGAGGTGGGCACAGATGATGGGAGGCATAATTTACATTTGGAAAATAATCTATGCTCGTACAGACAGTGGCAGATGATGGCATATAATGCAAACATGAGTGTGCGATTTTTGTGGATAGTAGACCTGATCCCTTCAATTTCTATTCAAATTTTTTTCATTATTTGAAGTATCATACTACATATGAGAGTGTCATCCATTCAATGCCTAATGTGAAATTTGGGAATACAGTTCCTGGTTGTACAAGTATCCTCCCACTACTATTTAAGCATGGAACAGGTCATCCCCAGATTAATCGAAGATGGGGAGTTGATGAACCAACCCTAAGTTTTAAATCTCACACCATGCAGTGTACAAACTGCAAAACTCTTGGACACAATAAAAGAAGTTGCAAAAATTCAGCAAGAGTTAGTGTTTCTAGCTCATCTTCCTAGACTGGAAGTAGGCAAAAATTCCCTATCGTGTGGGGACGAGGATGAGGACCTAGGAGGGGTGAAGTTGAGAAAATGAAGTGGTATGTTTTATACACTTTCTTGACTATGAAAATATGAATTGTCTTCTATTTATATTTTCACTCCATGGAATTCACAAGTGGATGAGTGGAGCAAAATACAGATCAGTGAAGCAAAATCTAGACATGGTTCAATTATGGGTCATTTGGAGCTCTTCTTTATTGATTTAGAGTGTATTAGTGTAGTGATTCTGTGGAGTTATTTGAGTTATTGGACAAAAATTAGTGTATTTCGGCCCGACATGTTGGATTAAGTTATTCAAATATCCAGTTTTGTATTTTGAATGATTTATGTAGGTTGGGATTTTGGATGTAGCATCTTGGGTTCAGTTTATCAAATATTCAGCGATGTATGTTGTTATAAAAAATCCTTTTTCTTCTACACATTCATATTCAGGAGGTTTGTCTGTAGATGACAATTGGGTCATGTGATGTTAAAGTCCTTTGAGGAAGAACAATTGTACGTGGCAGCTGCTTATGTCTTTGAATGCAAGCATGATTTATAACACAATCAAAGTTTGACCTTGGAAAGAAACTTAAGAAACAAACTAAGCAGCCACAACTAAATAACTCCAAATTTCAATACATTAATCCACAAGTTTAACTACATTCAAACAAAAAATAGTATAAGACAACCCGGTACAAGAGAGTTGGAAAAGATAATTTTCCTATAACAATTTCAATTTCTTCATTTTATCCAATATCTTCAATATCACAACCTCTTTCTTCAATACTTCAATCTTTCTCTTCAAAAGCTCTAGTTCTTTCTTCAACATTAACACTTCATTATAGACCATACATGCATATCCACTTGAACCCACTACCATGCCTCTCCCTTCCATAAGTATCTTATGGTTGTCTTGACTTGAACTTCCAATCTCACCATTTTCTACATATGCATCCTGAGTACAATACATGTCATACCAAGCAAAGAACCCGCAATCATACTTGCCTTGCAAATAATTTTAACTTTGTTAGCATTGTTAATATCATTAAATATGTATATATGTGTGTGTGTATGTGTGAAAAAAGTCATTCTCTAGTAAAAGCAAAACGGAGCATTACCTGAATAGAGCAACGGGAAAACCATCACTAAGGATTTTTTTTGGTGCATGATAGCAACACATAATAGAGTCCTCAACCTTCACAAGTAATTTGTGGATAAGGGCTGGAATTTGGTGACATATCCCTATTGAATACAATTTTTAGAAATAATTATTCAGTCAATAAAACACCCAAGAATAACTCAAAACTACGTGTGATGTGATCTAATGATCAAGAATTAGAAGGCAAATATCCAGAAAATCTTTGCCAAAATGACAAGATTATTGCAGACTTTAAACGCGTATGCAGCAAGCAGCATTAGCCATGACGGGCTTGTAAGTTGTAAGGTACCCAAACTACAGAGTCGAGCCTAGTCTTGACACCCTCTAACTTTATATTACTCCAAGATTAGGCAAATGGTCGAACCAGGGATGCTTTGTCATGTTTGTCATAAAACATATTTCATACTATGATCATGTAAAGGAAATTAGACTCCTAAGTTCTAATTACTTAATGTGTCGCCCATCCATCGAACAAGCAGGAAGACTTCAAGATACTATATAGAAATGTATCTGCAGTTCTACAAAGTAATATAAGGGAAACAGTACATGCATAGATGTTGGTCAATAATGGTTTGATTGCTTGCATCAAAGTTAGCCAAATAATCTATCATTTCTTAAGCAACCACAATATTCTAGCTAAAATAAATAATCATTCTGTTTAATTATGACCTCCACCACCTCCTAGATAGCTTACAAACCCTCATTTGAGTATCATGCACATGCAACTCAAAGAAAAAAAATGTATATTGACCTCCAACAAGGGGATGGATTGGTTAGGTTGAAGTCAATCTGAGCTTCAAACACTTGCCAAGAAGGCCAAGAATTCTGACCTAGGCCCTCCTTGATCCCTATGAGGCAAAGCAAGGGTGGACATTATTAGAATCAAGACCAGGTTAGATGACTTCTACCAAGGCCAAGATTGAGAATGAAATACAAAACTACTTCACATATTTGGTAATATCTTCTAGGTTAAATTGGGTTGACTAAGAAAATAATTAAGCTAGCATTAATGATGAGTACAAACTTTATAACATAAGGGAGCTACATGGTGAGTTAGTTTGGGTGCCTAACATACATGAACCTTCCAAACATTTTATGCAAAGACATTTAACCCAACAAAAACCCAAGATACCATTTTTAAATCCAAGCATTTTCAAAAATAAAGGTAGGGTGTACTTTGGGCTTTGCAGCTGGGATAGGTGTTATTGAGAACATTTCAAGCACAAGCAACCATAGTTTGTCAACTGTTGACTTCACTCACGCATCATCAATTTGACTCACTCAGTTACAATAAACTGGATCTCATTGAAGAACCACCCTGAGCCATTGATCAAGACTAAGTCACTTTGGACTAGTTTCACCCTTTGATTTTGAATGGATTTTATAAAAGGATCTCTAGGAATGTGGCTCACATTTCACTTGCAGTTATAGGGTACAGATAGATTGTAATTTGGCACTTGAATTGGGTATATAGATAGAGGAGAATATTGTTGGGAATTTTATTACATGGGGGCATTCTTTCCTACCGACACATGGTCAACCAGATGTTCAACAATGGCAAAATAACACAATTCATTCAAACGATCTCCACCTATTTCACAAAGAAACTAACAACCAAATAAAAGAAAATAATGTCTCACGACTTAAAATTCTAACTCAGACAATTAGTTAAAATCAACTAAATTGTATACTAATTGAAGCCATCAAATGGGATATTTATATACATAACCATTAATTAATGACTTAAAAGAGATTTGCTGCTAAAAAATCAGCAAATGTGTCAATAACATTTTAATTTGAATGTGTCTATAACATGGATAGTAACCAGCGAAAAAATCATCAAAATTCAATATCCATACTATCTATATCGGCATAACAACCCTTTTAATATCGCAATAAAATTAAACTATATATCTATTAGGTCTACTAGTGTTTAACTTTTTCTTTTAAATAATTATAAACTTACTTGATAGACCAAGGCTCTCAACCTATAAACAACAAAAGCATGATGTTCTACCTTGTCACAGCCACTACGGAAGCCAAGTTCCCATTGTCAGTGGGCAATGGGCATTTTCATATTTGACATTTGGCTTCATGGCAAGTTCCCATCTTGTAACTAGATTCTATTTTTGTGTTTATCATGTTTTCTGTGTGAAGAATTTCAAGTGCATCTGATAAAGAATTTAAGTTTCACCAACAGTTTTTGACAATAGAAAACGTAGAAAATCACATAATGTATTTCAAAATCTAACCATCCTTACCTAGAAATGCAACATCTTCATCATTTGCGAGGTTGCTTTTCTGAAAGCAATCAGTAGGAAGAAGGGAGGAGGAATGGGAGGTGTCCTTAGGGAAGAATGGTGGAGGAATGGGGACTATCTGCTAGGAAGAAGGGGGGAAGAAAAGAGCAGTTCACTTGGAAAAATGGAAGATAAAGTGTTAGTCCAAAAGGTTAGGCAAATACCTAAGAGGGGAGGGGTGAATTGGGTACTTAAAAATTATTTTGCTAAACCCCTTGATGAGTTAACATCCTTCTAGCAAACAATGCAATCAAATAATCAACAAGCAAATAAATAAGATACAAGGATTTTTATAGTGGTTTGAGTTAGCATTCTACTCCACTCTTCCAAGAAAACTTCCCTCTTAATGTCTTGGGCTCAACTATCATATATAATGGAATACAATTAGTGCTCCCAACACTTTTCTAGATTCCAGCTCTAAGGGATGTAAATTAGTGTAACCTACACTCTTCTAAATTCCAACTCTAGGGGGCATAAACCAATACAATCTGCACTCTTTTAGATTTTATCTAGGGAGCGTAAAATATAGCTCATGTCTGCATGTCAAACAATCACTACTTTTCTTAAGTCTAGTCTCAATCACCAGCTCAAGGTAATCATAAGATTAAGAATACAAATGTACTTATACAAGTACTTCACAGAAAGCACAAGGGAAGAAATCTAAAACTTGAATGTAGATGGTGGTGCTGTCGTGGGCACCCAAATTTAGAACCTTGCTCCAATCTAATTTTCTGTAGTAGTGTGAGTAAGGG
>JAYJMB010088486.1:0-15022 GCA_036873735.1 Pouteria campechiana | reverse complement strand
AAAAATATTTAAAGACTTTTATTCTTACTTGAGAAATGGGTACTTTTATTACCCATATGATTTTTTCTTTTTTTTCTTTTTTTCCCCCTTTTTCTTAGGTTGACTTTCTGGGTTTTGATTCATTGATCACTAAGGTTTGATTTTTTCTTAGTAAAATAGCATGTCTTCCTTATTTTGACTATATTTGACCCTCTTTGTGTGTGTATGTGTTTTTTATTTAGTATGGAATTTTTTCTCACACATCTTTTAGAAAGAAGAATGGCAGTGGATGAGATTGGTTGAGTTGTCTGAGCGTGAGATAGGATTTTGGACTAGTAATGAAATCGCACGATATCATATAGGATTGATATTGTAAGTTTGATTAACAATATCCTATTTACACATTGATATGGATGTGGACATCGACAATAGTAAAAAAAAAGAAGAAAGAAAGAAAAAAACAGTTGAAAATGCGATATATGTTTTGAAAGTTTTTTAGCTGATGAAAATGCTTGGTTTTAGATCTACAAGGTTGTTTTTTTCAAATCTAATTCATTTATTATTATAGGTATTACTTGTTTAATTAACATTTAAAAATTATCTCAATTTATAACTTAAGCAGACTATGAAACTTATCTCATTGAAGAATGAACACAAATATGGGCCTCAAACTAAGAATTTTCATCACAATTATGGTTAAAACTTTTTATTTGATCAAAACCTATGAGTGGAATATGAGATAATGGGATTTTCATTTAATATTTAATGAGACGTTTAGAAATTAACTATTGTAACAAAATTAATGAGCATAATATAATTTTTAACCATACAGATGTATATGTATATATATATATATATACATATGGTTAAATTTTAATTTTATCGACCACATTGATATTTGTTGACATAGAATATGTAATGTAATGCAGTATTCTTATACATTATAAACTTAACGTATTATTACTTTCTCATTATAGAGTGCTTCGAACATTTGGAAAGATGGATATTGATTTACTTATAACAATATTATTGTCCTTGCCTCTTAAACTTAAATGAATTGAACAACGGATTAGTGGGTTAATTCTTTTACTAGGATGAGTATCTATAATCCTTATTGGAAATGTTAAATTAACACCTATTGACAACTAAAGATGATTCAATATTTTTAAGGATAAAAAATATATTTATTTTCTCTTTATTTAAACCAAACAAGGATAAAATTCCTTAGAATGTCAAACTCGAGACAGCTTGTTTTAGGCAAAACCTCATACTTGAAGACTCAAGCGATCTGTAACATAGTAAATGTTAGAGAGTGAAAATTCAAGCAGCGTTGAGCCCAACTCGATTTGCACCCCTGGTTTGTATGTAAGCCTTCTTGTTTTTGTTTGTTTCGTCAGTGGACAAGGCCTAAAGTAGTGGGTTCTCTTCACTGCTTGGTGCGGTACATGCACCTGCTAATGCATAAATCGAGGCAATCACATTCAATGATCTGTCAACACCTTTTACTATTTTGTCCCATTAGCTCAAGGTAATCAAAATCAATGACCTGTAAACGCCTTTACTGTTTTGTCCCATTAGCTCTAGGTCCCATGCACAATCATGATCCTAGATGGAATTTATGCTGTGTGGGGCTCATCCATGTCAATATGAAACAAAAGACAAGTCAGAGCTAATGTCACATTAATTGAACGTAGATCATATATCATACCACTATAATATATATATATATATATATGTCTTACGTCAGACAATCTTCCTGTAGACTTAGGACATATTACTCCTATCGCTCTAACCAGAATACTTACCTACTAATCACACAGTCATTGAGGCATGCCACAGAAGAGAGGCTTGTGGGTCTAGAGAAATCAAGCAAACGGACTCCAAAAAGCATACAGTCCTAGTGTTTAGAAATTGGCAAAGAACAAGGGTTTTAAAAATCTTGCTATTTTACTTAATATGCCATTTAGCTATCCTAATTAACATATATATTTTTAGAGTCAAATGGATCTTTTCAATCATCAACTCTTTATCTATTCTGTTTTTTGCTTGCTACTTTGTTAATATCATTTTCACTCTACTTTGTAAGGTTGGAACAGACTCATCTAATCTAAGGTGCTAACGGAAAACATCCCTTGAAAGTTAATAGGGCTAGTGGCTGAGGGTGGGCCAACAGACTCTGGACGTGCTTGGAATAAAAGGCTTGTGGACTCACGAGTGAATACATGCAGGAGACAGCAGCTGATGACTTGATATCTTTTCAATCATTGCGGTGAAGAAGTCAACCCAAAATTACTCACCATACATCTAATCTTTTAGTCAAATTCAATTTCCCCACATTGGATTCCTCTCCTTATTAAAATGCTCAAGCACAAATTCCATTCTCTCTTTTCCCTCTTTCAGTTCAGATTAATTAATAGGCTCATGCACGGGCTTAGCTATCCACCTATTTTTTGGACAACATCTCCATAGCCCCAAAAATCTGATCAATCAACTAGTCAGGGGTCGAGATCATATATATATAAGAGATGGACGACTGAAAAAAGTTTATAGTCACTAGACTGTCATACCTGATTTTTCAGCCGGGGAAATTATTACCATAGGGTTAGGCAGACAAGGCCATATAGGCAATATCTGCAATATGATCTGATGCTTTTAGGGGTCCAGATATGTCCCAAGACGTTGACTGGAACTTAGCTTTTTCATTCTTGAAAAAGGCCCCCCCAACCCTGCCCAGCCCACATCAAGCCATGCATGTGCTCATCACAGCTGCTGGGATGGAGAGGAAACAGCAGACTATAAGCCGTCTTCTCCTGGCCTGCATCCTACTAGCCACTTCTGCTCAACACCAATGCTTCATTACTGTCATGGTACCGGCCATTGATTCTTCAGGCAAGCAACGATATTGCTCAAAAGTTTTCTTTCTTTCTTTTCTTTTAACCTCAGCTCGATTGCTTTTTGCATTCAGTTCATCATTTGCACTCATCTAGTGACCAACATGCATGTGAGCATGTTGATGAAATCCGCATCATTATCATAGAAAGGCCCGAGTTGCTCAGATGATCATCATCATTTTGTCAGGGAGTAGAATTAACAATCAGAAAAGGTCTAAATGAGTACTGAAAAGCAGGCTTGTAGTTTGTGGTGGGAAAATCCACATGATGAGAAGCCCCAGAAATCCACATGATGATGGGAAAATCCAGGCCTCATCTAGAAATTCTACTCCTTTTTAAGTTCTTTGATCTGAAGTTTAAAACTGCTCTTTTCCTGCACAGTCGATGTCCAGCTAGGAACTAAACAACAAGAATACCAATCGACTGCTATCAAATATGCCTCTGCTCTGACAGTAAGTACCCCTGGATATTGATTCCCTTCTGTTCTTTTTGGCTGCTTTTAGCATCTGCAAAAGCTAGTAGGCAATCAAGCAATACATCCACTTTACAAGCTACTTAAGCAAATCAAAGCTAAAAAATTGAGCTAGTTCAGCACCGTTGAACATCCATTCGGGGAACTTGGCTCGAGATGTGCATTAGACAAAAAAAGAACCTAACAGTTATACACCATTGCTCCGAGTAGGATTATATATTCAATTTTATTTGGCACATTCCTGATTCACATGATTGTGGACAATCAATTCACTTGCATACAAATATGGCAGATGGTAATTGCAATATTTGGTACAGCCTGCTCGATTTGGAAATAAACCAACCATAACATGTGATGTGAGGTTACTTCCAGACACAGGCTGCTCTGTTTCATCTTCTCTTTCACTTGTTTACATTATGTTCAGAACAATGGCTGGATTCTCATCACTTTGGTCTGTTCAAAAGGATAAAAGAAGACAGGAGTATCGAGAGATGAAGAAACAGAGGGTTCCATCCGGTCCCAGCCCAATTGGGAACAGGCACCCACCAGTACGCCCCTAGATTGAGAGAAGATTGAATCTTCCATGCATAGTAGTTTTGGCAGTGATGTTCGTTGGTCAGTTGTAGCAAAATGTTACTGCAGTGAGTTCAATATTCAATAGATGAGCAGCGCATGTTCTAAAAGTATAAGATTTAGCTATTCTTGGTTAAGAATGCATGTCAAGACTCGTATTTTTTCAGGTTTTGCTTTTTGAGGTTCACTTGAAATTAGCTGTAGCCATTAATGGGCAAAAAAAGGGAAAGAAGCGATTGTTACAATCTCCAGCCCATCTTGAAATGCACAGATTGCAGTTAGGGTTACGCTTACAATTAATGGTGCCTCCCCATCTCAGTCACAACCTTTATAACCAAGATAAAGTGCATAAACTTAAGATGCACAAGCGAAACTAGCAACTAATTAGATGCTTTTGGGCACTCAAAATTAGTCAGAAAGAGCCTGCGACGATAGCTGGTAACAAATGTTTTCAACAGATAAACAAAATAAAGCTTTCAAGGCATGTGGAAGGCACCAGAACTGCAATCTTTTGTCACTTAATAATACACTAGAGCCCATGCTCTCATACATCTCGGAAGGCTTTAACCACATTCTGCATAGTGAATGGCAAAAGAAACCTAGTAGATAATAACATCCCATCTCTATGATGAGTTTTTGAAGTAAACATTGTTTTTACCCATTTATTTACTCAAGGCAAGCCGTGAAACCAAAGATAATAATATAATAATACAAACTTTAAAAATAAGAAAACACAAGACAGATTTGACAGTCAATATCAATTGATAAGAATCTCTAGAATAAGTAACCATAGACAAATAGTTAGATGGATGCCTGAAGATGATGGTCTGAGCCATTCTTTATCTTTATTCAATCTAAACTGTGCATATTCTTCCTATTACTTGGATTTTACGATCATGCCATTGGCGTCATTCTTGTATTATGGCTTTACCAATGGTACAGGATGCATAGACAATCTTGGTCAACCACTCGTCCCACATAGCCATTAAAAGAACAGGAAAGGTATGACTTTCCACAAAAAGGCTGCAACATTAGCACAGCACCATTTAGATTGGATAAACTATGAGACCTGCTATGCTGTTTCACACAAGTAAATGAGTAGAATGGCTACTTTCGTATTTAATTTTGATGAACTGGATTCGGTGAATCATGGTACGCATTCCACCCAACATGCGTCATTTCATCCTTACATCCAGAAAGTTTTATCAAATGCATAGAAAAGTCAACTGCTTGCAGGAGGGTGCTGAGAAAAAGGTCATATGACTGGACACCTTTATTTAATCACCATGGATACATGTGGTCATAAACTCACATCCTTGAGGTAATAACCTATGATTCAATTGATGCAATATGCAGTCAAAGGTATTGCAACTTAGCATAGGGAAGATGACTTGGATTGCCATTACCAAAACACCTTCAGCCCTCTTAGGCAGAAATCCAAAGCATTTTTCATCACATTTCAGCTAGCAGTTATTGATTATTAAAATCTTGATTGCTGTTAATCCAGATTTGCTGTCATCAGAAAATCATTGCGTAGAGATTAAAACCATAAAGAACGATTAAGGCTCAAAAATGAGAACTAAATAGTTATTCATCTAATAAGCAAAGCTTTGTTTCTAACATAATTTCAGTTCACTTGCATCACTGTATTAACAGAAAGAAAGAAAGAGAGAACAGGAAAGAAAAAGAGAGAAAAAGAAAGTGATGCAATTGCATTGCTTCCTAAGATCTTCTTAGGAAAGCAGTGATAACTACGTGATCTAATTTCATCCGATGCTTGAAAGTTCATTACAAGTGGGTTCATATGAAAGTCACAATGGAAATTAGCTTTATTTTTCTTCTTTTTCCTTCATATCTTTCACCTTGTATTCTTGCAAATAGTTTTCTCATTGCAGCCAAGAAAAGAAATTTTATCCAAAATCAGCCTGACATAAAAATGGGCATTAAATTCTTAGAAGAAATACCGTTTCTCGAGATATACATGACTCACCAGAAGCTAAAATAAGCTTTAGGCATATACATGATGAATTCATGAAGCACGCTTTCTCTTTGACCGCTTGCTCCTCCTTGGTCGTGAATAATCTGGAAGCTGTTTGCTGTTACTGGAAGCATATGCCTGTTCAAGGGCTTCATTTTCATCCTGTGGATGTGGGAACAACTCAGAAAGGCTAGAAGGAAACTCTACAGGGAAATAAAAATTAAACGAAAAAGGTTCACTTGAACAAAAAATTTCAAGCTCCTACTTCTCATAATTTCCTAGCAGTGCAACAAACAGTAATTTGACAACAGAGCTCACACTTGAACAGAAAACATGCATGTTGCATGTTCCTTAACAACTGCTTAAAATATGAACTAAGTATATAATTCCTCTGAATAAATAAGAGTATTCAATCAAGGATAGAAGACTGTGATTAAGGGCAAACTCCATGACAGCATTGGAAGCACTTATAAGCAGCACATGGCAAAATAATTCAGAACAAAAAGATTGGTAATGTTAGACTGGCAAAAACGGCACAAGAGATAAAAAGGAAATAAAAAGGATCTGGCTTGTGAGCACAATAGAAAGGTCAATTCCTGGGACCAAGACCAACAGGGAGCAATGGAGTCAAGTTTCAATCTGCCACATGACAGTGGAGTTGGTAGACCATGCCTGCTTTGTTTGGACCCACACATCAAACTGGTACCTATGCCAGGCAAGTTAAAAGATGTTCACTTCATTTACCCAGGTCACAACTATCAATAGCCTCGAAGAAAATTGAAGAAAGATTTCAAAGCCAATAACCCACCTCCTTTGAATCATCATCAGAGAGATCATCGGAATCAGATGCAGAAGCCAGCACTTGAATCTCTTCATCGGGAAGGGATTTGTTTAACTTTTTCCTATTCTCCTCTTCTTTTAGTTGTCTGAACCTGTATTTCAATATGCTAATCATTAGTATAAAAACGAAAATATATCTGATACTCAATAATTAAAAAAATAAGCTTCTAGAAATGGAATAAAACCTTTCACCACTCCGCATTGGCTGAGATGCTGCACGCTTTGCTTGTCCAGCACTAATGATTCCACCTGCATCCTCCCCAACAACAGGTTTTGCGCCCCCTAATTTCTTTAACCATACTTGTTGGGCTGTACTCAGAACATTGTTTGTGAACCTAACCCATAGGAATGTCAGAAACATTAGTGTAGCAACAAACATGAAAAATGAAAAAGACTCTAATAACTATAAAACTCATCCTTCATGAATTTTTTCTGCATATTCACCTCCTATGTCAACAAACACTTCGATGAAATTTCTTCCATTGTCACATTACAACAGATTACAAAAGTGGTAAACAATCTAAAGTCAGAACATCCAGGACCAGCACTTAAGAGACGAAGGTATTAAGACATGGAGGGAGCATAGGATATAAGAACCAGGCCAAAGGGAAGCAAAGCCAATTAGGCATAATCCCAAACAGAAATTAGATGGTGGAAAGTGATTGAGATGGGCTCATCTGTTCTCAGAAAACAAGAAGTTTTGTGGCAAGGAACTTGGGTTGGGCCTCAGAGGGTGGGATGCAATTCTGGGGAGATTCCAACTGCTAAGGAAACACAGCCCTCAACCCACACAGATAGCATGAAATAAAAATAAAATAATAAATAAAAGCCTCCCGGAATTACTGATTTATTGTGTTTGAAGCTTTGAGCAAAGTCCTAGCTAACCCAATGAGCTCCAAGTACATGTGGAACAGGCTTTTGTTGGGCTTCCACAGTCGCTTTTGGCCTGGGCTTGAAAATGCCAACATGAACATACCTAGAATGGGGCTTGAATGATCCCTGAGCAACCAACCCAACCATGTTGGGTGCGTGTGTGTGCAATATATGAAACAATTTCAACAGAGATTTGGTATATTGATAATTTTACATTTTTTATTAATTATGACAAAAGTCCTGTTTTTCTAATTATATATTTAAATTATCATGTTCATAATTAGAGAAATAATAACAGAAAGTAGACAACCAGCACTAACCCAACATGTAATTGGGTTGCACTCATATTGAATTTTTTGAGCCTTAGGGTGGGTTGGTAAGTTGTTTCCCAATTTAAGAGTTTGGATTCAGCTTTGAGTTGACTTGACCCAAACCACCTGAGTTGCACCTCCATCTCCAAGCAGCATGTACAATTTCCATTTGCTTTAACATCATTTGGTAATGACTCGGCCACAGTCCCAAAAAAGGAAAATATCATGCTGCCCAAATTTTTTTTAAAAAAACAAGAAGCTCAACCAGGCTTTCATGCATTTTGGTTCAACCAACATTTTGCAAAGAAAAAAATTGCAAAAATACTTCCAGCACAATCTAACAAACACAATGTTGCCATATCATTTACTGCTACAACGCAGTCAAGCCCTTACAAACATTGCCATAGAAACCCAGGCCCTTCAAATCTAGCCCATCTTGCATCCACTCTAGTAGTGATAAAACAACAAGACTATGCACAACAACCACAAGGCAAGCAGATTTTATAGCATGATAGGAAAGGTAAGTGGAAAGAAAAAGCACAAAGCCAAATAATCAGAGAACAATAACCCAGTGACATGTGAGCAAGGAGTTTAACTTCATAACATTTTCTCCTCCTGCAAGAGAATTTCTTCTCTCAATAATACACCCCTTCTCAATTGAATCATCATTGCCAAACACATGACAATACATCAGTATTGTCATGTGTCACAGACATGACATTTTTCTAAAGTTTGCGCCAGGAGACTATGGTTTGTGCCAACCTTTGCAGTGGACCACACATAAAAAATAATCCAGCGTCATTATTGTTAATGCAATACAATGCTTATTGAAAGAAAATAAATCAAAACCACTAAGTAAAAATTATCATACTAAATTCAAAAAGCTGTATAAGGATTATGCTACTGATTTCACTTATTTTCATTTTTTGGCATCATATTTTCATGCATATAAAATAGCTAGAAAACGATAAATCTTGTGAATAGATCAGAGCTACCTTTCTAAGGGTTAAGCATTCATATGGGAGAAATGCACTGGCATATTATAAATGTCTCAACCATTAATAGCACTGGATGGCTGAGGCTAAATCTTAGCCATCCAACAAAGAACAATTAAAACTTTTGTTGGACAAATACACCCTTTGCTACTGTCATTATAATAATAGAGATAAGTACTTGCATGAGAATCTAAGGCTTCACGAATCCAATGACCTAACTAGCTTTCATTCTCACTTATTAATACATCTCCATGTATATAATTAAATATCTCCTAAGGCAATAGCACGTTAAATTTGAAAACTTCGAAGAAAAATATCATATGATATCAAGAAATATATTGCACAAGGACAGGTATTTTCCAGCTTATCATCAGTTTTCCAAAGGAGATGACAATATCAGATGACATATCAGAGAGAAGTTGTGAATACCGTCTTGCATTACCCTAAAATTGGGATTCATAATGAAATATGTGGCAAAGGTTCAATACTGGCTGAAGCTGGCATGGACAATCTTTATGACAGCTTGTGACTAGAAATGAGATGAAAAGATTGACACTAGCACCATATAATAGCTCATCAAATCAACACCATCATCTAGGAAAGATATTGATGATGGTGTAATAAACAGTTACATTCGGATTCTAATCAACAAGTTGGTTAAAATAAAGGTGCTGTGATCAAAATAAAAAGATCAAAAAGAATCCTCACCAGTAAATAGACAATCCTGAAGGGACCGACAAAGCAAAATAACCAATCATAAGAGGAAGGAACTTGAAAACAAGAAGTGTGTTCTTTGAAGCATCATCCGTCTGTCAATAGAAGAACAACATCAGGGGTGTTTCAAATCTTTGATCAAATGATGTGCAAAAAAGGAGAAGATGATCTCTAACCTGAGGTGGTTTCATAATCTCCATTGACGCATACTGAGAAACAACAAGAAGCACTGGTAAAACTAGGTATGCTAATGTGTCAGACCAGCCTAATGGTGGATGTCCATCCTGCATGAGGAATTATAGAAAAGGTTTACAAGTTAAACATTTTGAAATTAGTTGGTGGCTCCCTTCAGACACACGTTTCTAAAAGTATTCATGAGAGGATCATTTAAAATGATTAAACGTCCTGGCAAAATGAAGCATCCCTACAATTACAATCTACTAGCAGAACAAACTCATGAAAAACTGTTTCACAGCAAATCTCAGAAACCTCTAAGCAAGGATTACATATTTGATAGAACAAGGTTCTTCTGTTGTTAGTTGCTTGTGCTCTTGACATTGTTTTAGCTGCATGATTATTTCCTAAAGTTACAGTCATTGGACTGAGGAATCATTTTACTAAATCCAGCAAGTCTATTTATGTCAAATGGCACTTCAAAGCAGTGAACACAGTAAATATAAATTTCTCTGTTCATTTTTGTGAATGAAGTTTTTCTGCTTATTGATGGGGACACTTCATGAAATCATTTGCAAAGCATAACAGAATGACTTTGGTTAAAGTAGAATTTACAGAAGGAACTTAGACAAACCTTACTATCCTACTAAGCATGGTTGGAAAACAGTGTGAAATGTGATTCGATCAAGTACCAGAAAAATAAAATAATAAAAATGTCATATCGGTTTGACTTGTTGTTCAATAACAATATAACATATGGCAGTTGAAGTAGTTTAAAAAAATGGTGGCAGATAAAGGGAAAAAGAAATTTCTGTGGAACACCCGTATTAACCTAAAAGTAACACCATGTGAAAGTTGCTATGCATGCCATTCTGACAGACAAACAATCACAATTTGCAATTTAATCAGTATATTGTGCAGCATCTTCCAGTCAGACATAAAATGACAAATAAGAAGAAGAAGAAATAAGACATAAAACTGCTAAACAGCACACCAAGTAGACATGCAAATGAAATTCCAGCAACCAATAGTAAAAGGAATGCTAGGTAGTGTATATGTTATTTTCCCGCCAGGCAGGTAACATATAAATGCAAAAACTACTATCATATGTGCAAAGAATATATATTAGAATTACCACAAACGGGATAAGCCAGGAAATGCCAGCTCCACTTTGTCGAGCAGCAATAGTGGTCGGGCCCCCCAAAGATGGAATCCAAAAGAAACCTTCTGTTAGAAGTCCCTACAGATAAGGAATTGCCTGAATCAATAAATTGTCTACTTGATCAATAATCATAACTGCCAACATAATCCTACAGAAAGAACCTAAAATAAAGACTTACCTCATTTGCAACATTTGACAAAGCTTGGTATAAACCAATCCAAACAGGAATTGTAGCCAAAGTAGGAAAACAACCTTTAAGACAAGGAAAACAAATCATTATGCACATTTCAGGGTGATCAAGGGAAAGATGCATCAGAATTATAAGATATAAAACGCATATAAGGAAGAATATCCAAAACTACTTGGCTTTAATTGAAGATACTACAAACATTGTAAAAAAAAATAATCAAAAGAAATAAAGAGATTAGAGAAGCCAACACTGCTGACCATCACGAGAATAGGAAAATATGGGTAAAAATTGTATTATATCAACTTAAATCCTTTCATACATGATTTTATCACCAAAATCCACTAAAAAACAGAAAAGTGTCATAAAAGAAACATTTTTGCAGATGGAGGTGAAATATTACTTCAAGCAGTCTTTATGTAAGTTACAAACAAAATTGCAATATACAGTAACTTATCAGACTACTGGCATGCATCATTACAAGTCCAATTTTAGGATCCATTTATTTTCCACATTTCGGGACTTATGCAAACAATTTGTGCTAATAATTTCTGCTAGTCTCCCAACTTCAAACTCTACATCAACTAACAGAACAAGTATAACAACATTAGAGGATGGCATAATTCAAGAAAGAGAGAAATAAAATCAAGCTTTATTTTGTTGATTTTGTGCAATACCAAAATTGGCTATTAGTAGGACATTCATACAGTTGATGCATGCCAACACACATTCAAAATTTCAATGTTCTAAACAAGATAGTATTAAGTAATTAAAAACTAACCGGCTAATGGGTTAACTCCAGCTTGCTTGTAAAGGCGGGCTGTCTCAAGTTGTATTCTTTCCTGAAGCAAAACAAACAACCACCATGATAGTAGGAAAAATACCAACCTTCATGCATTCGATACCAAAAAAATAATGTGAATTCCACATCCTAAAATTTACCACTGAACAAAGTACAAAAGAAGAAAATAGTAAAAATACTTTTGACATCAAGAATAAAATGAGTAAAATAGCACTTCTAAACAAATAGTAAAGAACGACAGATATATTGATCATATAGAAACCATTAGGGCATCTGATATCTACAACAAAACCACAATAGTTAGAATGCTTTCAGAATTTATGTCATGTTCAATTACTAAGCAGCATTTGTAAAATGAAGGGGGAACAGCTTCTGGTAATTTTGACATGTAACTTTGCATCTTGAAATGAGTTATTACAAATAGTAACATGAAGTCCAACTAGATGTCAGTAAAAATGCATGCTGGTGTTTGAGAAGTTCCAACAACTTTCTGTCAGTAAGGATCCAAAATGGCTGCTTGAGTAGCATAAAACAAAAGGAACAGCAACTCTATCACCAGAGGCACCTTTGAAACAGAAGGCAGAAGGCAAGATAACAAAAACATGTGATAATACATGATGACATAGTTCAGATTATAATCTTTACAGGGTTGTAATCATGGTCCTGAATATTGGAAATAGATAGATTGGTCTCACTGAGAGGCACTGGATGTTAGCATTCAACCATAACCACCCATATCAGTTTAATGTTCATTTTACTTTTTTTACCTTTTCCAAACTTTAGCCTACTGACTGAGAAATAGAATCATAGAATAAGTAACGGAAGAGACACTCAAGAAGCTAGTGCATTCTGAAGTGCATTGTATGGCATATCAGGCTATTCTTTAACTACAATTTATTAGGATAGCTTAGCAATAAGCACTAATCAACACATGTCAAGCTTGATGTAGTCTATACATCTTAGATTCATCAAATCCCACCCCAATCATTTGTTTTGGGAACCCCAAACAGGCCAATATCCAGTCAAGATCAGACTTTATTGGATTCTTCCATAGAAGAAGGGGAAACATGAATGAAACATTTTGAAGAATATACTTTCACAATTGAACCTTATGGCTACAACAGTCCAAATTGGTAGCAACTAGCAACACCGTCTAAATCATCTAATTTGGCCTGAAATGCACCCATTTGGCCAATGAGCTCACATATGGCCTTCTACATTGTAAGGTATAACATAGCCAACTGATACAGATGCCACATGCCTCCATGCTTAAAGCAAAGACTTCACCACTTGTGATTGTGGAAAAAATTTGTGTCCTTTAAGCAAAATTGTAGTCCATCCCACCAATTTAGACAATTGTCAGGATGTATTTCCTCGCAAGCCAAAGAACAGCATTCAGAAAAAGAGCACCAAATCTCTAGGTCTAATGTGAAGTTTGATAAGAATCAAGCCAGAAAATGCCTTGCATGCTAAGTTTCAAACTTACAGTGTTCAGGCCACATCCACAATTCTCAGAAGTCAAGGAACAATAGACAATTTGAGATTGGAATCTCCAAAGTCTTCATTCATCAAAAAAGGGAGAAAAGCCACAAGGAGATGAACTTAACCTGGTTGCCAGCATATCTTTGCTGAATAGCTTTTATCTTAGGCTGGAGGTTCTGCATTGCCAATGTAGACTCCACCTACGGAAGTAGCAAACTCATCCACTTTAGACAACTTTTCAAAGCTCAGAGCAGCAGATGGTAGTACACTCAGATAACAGAAGAGTAACCAATTCAATAACATCCATATCAAAGATAAAACAAATATAATGAAGTCTAAAGGATTAAAATTTAACTACAGCATCAGGATAAGTGGGAAAAAATAGATTTTATTTATGAAATGATGGGAAATACAAACAGATGCAACCAGTTTTTTTGAATCATCCATATATTTGCAGGAAAGTAAAATTATGAAAGTAAAAAGGAAAACCCCAATTAAATAAATCTTGAAAACTGTTTGTGCATCACAGGCCTTTCTAGCGAAAAGAAAAAGTTCTTCAAATATTTCGGGGTCAAGTCACACAAAAGATTTTACAATTTCACGTCTAATAATCAGGAAAAAGGTTTGTTATACTATGGATTACAGTGGCAAAGGAATGAAATCACCTGCTTCTTTGTCAAGGGAAATGTCGCCGCCTTCACAATAACTGTGAGCAAGATTATTGCAAATCCATATGCATAGGGAACATGTAAAGTTGTAAGTCCATCCTTCAACACCTGTTAACCAATTTAAAAAATTCCATGCATTCATCAGACCCAGCGAGTGTGGAACAAGTGGCAATCCAAGCATTTATAGGCAATTAACAAACAATTTAGAACATCTCCCGAAGGAAATCTACAAGAATTGAAAGGATGAACTGTTCCAAACAGCCAGGGGTGTGTCTCCATTCGTAAATTCGCCGCCCATGCTGTTCAGCCGAGCAAAGAACCTTACCAATTCAGTAAAAACACCAACTTCCGTCTACTCCCAGCACCCAGTTAGCAAAGGCATTAGTCATATAAGCGAAGATGATGGAAATATCGCTCCCCACGCAATGAAATTCTCGACAAATTCGCAGAGGAGGACAAAACCCCATCTTTTCCAATTAATAAATTCCGAAAAAAATCTGGAAGAAGAACTCATGATACCTTCAGAACAACTTCCATGGCTTCGGATATGAACCCAAACCAACCGCCGCTCTTCTGCGCTGCTGCTGCTCCAGCACCGGTAGAAGAAGATGGATCAGCCGCAACGGCAGCATCAGCAAGCGTGTACAGCAGGCTCTCGATTCGGCTAACGGCGGAGTGGAAATCGACAGCAGAGCCAAGGGATTGAGGAGGAGGGATGTCGTGAAGGCTGAATTTGACTACTCCGGCGTTGAATTTCCGAGGACGGAAGAGCAGGGATCTGTCAGGGAGAGTTCGGGAGAGAGAACGGAGAGGAAGGGCGAGGAAAGGGGAGGGAGAGATGAGAGTCTTGGCAGCCATGGGTTGAGCTCCTGCTCCCTCTCAAGCTTTCATGGGCGGAGAGAGAGAGAGAGAGAGAGAGAG
>JAYJMB010088484.1:0-19366 GCA_036873735.1 Pouteria campechiana | reverse complement strand
GTACGATGGAAGATTTAAGATAAATTTTTCTTTCCAATAAGTCTGATTGCAGTCAGATCTTTGCATTACACGAGATAGGAACGTATCTTTGTAATAGCGAAATTCTGACAGTCTTCTGCATTTAAGATTTTGTAGGATTTTAGAATTATTTTCTTCAAGTTTGTTTGTTGGGCCGATGAAGTACTTGGCAATGGTAAAGATTAATGTAGCTACAGCATTCTGCTGTGGCTTGCTGTCTTCATCAAGGATTAATTCACCATGTGAATCTTTTTTATATGAATTTAAGATTTCGTTTCTTTGGTCATCAGCGAGTTGGTTGTCCCACCAGCCTTTAAGTGTGCCAGTGAACCCAATGACGAGCAGATTGATCAATTCATGGTCTGCATAGTTTGCTTTGGTAGAATAAGCAGTACTGACCATGGTGATTTCTTGTAGCATATTGATTATTTGCTTTTCAGATTTACCATCTATGTTCCATTCATAGATAGTATTTCCATTGTATTGAGATTGGGTGAACTGGTTTCTTTCTTCGTATAGAAGATCAGGAGCAGTAAACTTTGGATAATATGGTTTTAATCCATATTTGGGTTGAGATTGGTGTTTGAAAGATAATTTATTTATCTTGTTAGATTGTTTAGATGATGTTGTATTTTTTGATGATGAGGATTCATCAGATGAGGATGTACTTTTTTGAGTAAGTACATGGATGGTCTGGCTTTGTTTAAGCAGAGCAGTAGGAGTGCTACTACCTTCTCCAGGCTGTAGACCGATCTGTGAAGATTGAGGGGTGGATTGCTCATTAATCCATTTTCTGATTTCTTCTTCTTTTTGTCTTAATTTTTCTTTGATATTTTTTGGAATATCATGTGGTTTAAAGATTGGTTTATCATTAGGCTTTTTATTTTTCTCATTTTTATGTTTTGGCTCTTGGCGATTATTCAGATGATCGGTGATTGTTGTTAATGTTTTGTTTGTATAATTGATTTGTTCATGAATTTTTCTGATGTCTTGTCTGTTAGGAGGGATTGAAGTGTCTGGGCGATGTTTATAAGGAGCCCCAGTCACTATTTTGTCTTTTACCTTTATATCTATTTTTTCTTCTAGAGGGAATTTGGATTGTTTAATGGTTCTTTCTCCAGATTTCCAAATAGGTTTTAAGGTTGGATTATGGAATTTTTCGAACCATTCAAAGAAATAGATCTGTTTCTTATTATGGTTCATCCATTGATAATATTGTTCTTTGATCTGTAATGTTTCCGATTTTTTATACAGTTCAAAGTAGATTTTTCTTTTTTGCTTATTATGCTTAGCATAAAATTCTTGGTTTATTAGTTCTTTATTGATTATAAACCTCTTTTTGGGTTTATTTCTTATGATTACATTTAATGAGTCTTCCATTTGGGAAGCTGTTAGAGACATATTTTGAGAATGGTCATCAGATCGTCGGGAGCTGTGAGGCTCATTGTAGACATGACTTTGTCTAAGATATGGTGATTGGTTCTCATAATACGGTTGTGTAGATGTTCCTTCGATTTTTATCCCTTTTAATTTTTGCGGTTTGTATTCAGGGATTTCTGAGCTTCTAAAGCTACTGAAGGATTTTTCGATTAGTTCAGTGATTATAGGATTTGGATTTATAGGATTAGAGATTGAGTTTCTTCGAGGAATGATCTCGATGTCTCCTTCCTGGTGATGGATTATGGTTTCCATTCGGGAGTTTTGGATTAGCTCAGGTGTGGTTACAACAGTTAACTTCCAAGAGGGAGGAAGAGTAACTTCTGACCATTTGATTGTTTTAGGTATCCTAATATTGGATTTGGTTGGGTCTATGTGGAAAACTATTGTTTCTCCAGGCTTAGATTGATAAAGAGCTCTGGAATCTAAAACCGTAGTCATTGCTTTATAGTAGATTCTATAAACCAATGCGACAGGTATAGATCCTGGTTTCATGTTACAGTTATATAACATAAAGTTTAATGTGAGTGCATCTAATGCATTTGGATCATTAGCTGCGATTGTGAAGTTTGGTAAACAATCAAAGTAGACTGGTCCATCATGTAAACCAGCTTCAAGAATGCCATGAAGCGAGTCTATGGGAGCCACCATAGACTAGCTATGGTGGCTCCCATAGCTACATTCTGGCCTAAGGCCTACATTCTGGCGCTTAGGCCTAATGATACCATTCACTAAACATTAGTGAATGTACAAAGCATTCTGGCCTATACATCTCTTCTGGAATCACCTCTTCTGGAGAAAAAGAGAAATTTTTGACTCAACCATTTACAAGAGAATTTAAAATCTTCTTCAACTCGAATTGCTTCAACATTGTCAAAACATTCAAAGCTAGATATGCTTCACTTTAAAGGAGTTTGATATATATGTCCTTATTGCTTAGTTTGTTCATTTATTTAAGCTTTTAATTTTTATACAAATCTGCCTAAGTAAGAGGCACTAATATATATATATATATATATATATATTTTCTTTTTAGTATCTATTAAAGAAAGCAGGGTGCTTGCTATTTATATATTGAGAAAAGCAAGTAAAAGGACTTACTAAAAGTGTATGATTTAGTTGGTAAACTTTGAAAAGTAGCAAGTTAGTTGGTGAGCTCGAAAAACCAATGTGTGTTTGATCAAGTTGATCAAAGTGTTAATGGAACCTGGGATCAGTAGAGGAAATTGACTTAGAGAAGTGGAGTAGAAACCTAAGAAGGGCCAAACCACTATAAAATCTTATGCGCTTGTGCTATGAAATTTACTTTCTTTTATTTTAAGCACACTTCTCAAGTTATTGGCCAAAATTTTTGAAAGCTCAATTCACCCCCTCTTGAGCTACCATTTAGTAAGGGACTAACAAGTGTTATTAGAGTAAGATTCACTAGTTAATTTTAAATTACTAGTATATTAACTTGTGAAGAAATCCAAATGGCCAGTATGTTCCACAACACATCTGTTGAGGGACAATCCACTTCCAAAACTCTACTTTTTGATGGAACCAATTATGGGTATTGGAAGATGAGTATGAAAATTTTCCTAATTGCCATAGATTATTCTTTGTGGCTTATAGTAAAGAATGGAAAGATTGTTACTATAACACCTGGGGTGTTAAATTTTGATAAATTGGTACTTGAATACTTGAATACATTAGAGTTGTCCCTAATGTAATTGCAAAAGGGAAGGAATTAAGGTGAGGAAAATTTTTGAATGTTGATTTCGATAATGGATTGATCTTATTATGATTTAATTATCATTATTATTGGAAAAATGATGAATAAATGTAGACAAAAAAGGAAAAAATGAACTTGGAAAAGAAATCATGAAAAATGAGAAGCAAACAAGGGTTAGCAGTTGGACGCCGCGACCTACGATTGGATGCCGTGACATTAGATTGAAATAGAAGGGGGTAGTGGCTTTGACACTACAACACCAAAATGGACACCAAGGTGTCGAATCGAGAGAGGGTCAAGGGTCGACATCAGAAGACTTGATGCCACGACATCCAATTTGACACTATGATGTTGGTCGGCAATTTATAAAAATGTTAACCAACTTTTTTCAGTCAATTCATTCTGTTCTTCTTCCTGTTCCATTTTTCTTCTTCCTAGCCTAATCTCATGTCCCTAGACCCCATTTGGCTTAATTTTGTTAGATAAAATCTGAGTTTAAGAGTTCAATCCATCATCCATGATCCTAAAAACCTAAAAACCCATTAGGTGGGTAGTGAAGAAAGGAAGATGAAGCCATTGGTTGAAACCCATGGAAGATTTTGGGGACTTGACGTTGAATTATGGCGCTAGGGAGGCAGCCATGTTTGATTTTAGTGGTAAGTCTATTTTTCCCATTTAATTTCTTGGATTTGGCATACTAGGGTTTCATGCATAGTAACTTTGGGGGAAGATGGTAGGGTTTTGTTGTTAAAATCATGGGGGCATGCTTAATGATGTTTTGGAACTAATTCGACTAGAGAAAGCATGAATTATGTTTTGTTAGGGTTTGTGAACAGTGAAATTTGGGAAAACTTCATGTTTATGCATAATTGGCATGGAAAAAATAATTTAATTCATTGATTATGAAGTTTGGGACTGATTTGGGAGTGAAAATTGAGTTTTAAACCATGACTTAGTTAGAGGTTAAAAAGGGGTTTTGAGTATAGAGTGTTTAAACAATAAATTATGGAAATCAAGGCCTTAATCGACTTGTAATGGTATTGAATCACTTGTCTATTGAATTGTATGGTAAGTACATATGTATGGAAATAGATTCCTTTATTATCAGTATTGAATCATTATGAATTAAATGATACTTATAACCTATATGATGAAATGCTTCCATAGGAAAGGCTATATGAGTGACTAGGCATAAAGCAACCTGAGATTGATTATGAAAGATGTATTAATACAATGTATGAAATACATGACAAATGTGCTTAGGTAAATAATTAACAATGAATGAAGGTTTGATAACCTCATTTAATTGGTAATGTATAAAAAGAGTAATCCATTGGCTTGATAGGAATTAGCCAAGTTGTTTGATACGTGAATGAAATTGTTAAGTATGTAGGACTAGTGAACATGGAATAAATAGAAGCTGCGGAACATGGAACATTGATGTGCAATGCAAGTGATTGAGTTAATGGCCAAATTAAAGAATTGAAGGTGGAGAAAGTGTAGTTCACTCAAGGTAAGTAGGTGCCCCTTACTTTGTTGAATAAATGTATGGGGATAACAGTTATCCTATTAATTATATCTGGGCATGTACGGATAGATGGGATATTGAATATCCTGTGTTTACCTAAAGGTGGTATTATTAGGGTGTGATTATTTAAAATGTTAGGGATAAAGTGTATCCCATGACCTTGTTCTATTATATGCTAATGAATGGAGTTATGAGGATAAGGAATGTTACCCATGTTCTTATTTTTATGGTAAATGTGTGAATATATAAATGGATGGGGATAGTGAGTATCCCAAGAGTTATGTAAGGCATTATTAATATGTTATGTGAATAAGTATAGTGATGGAATAGGAAGTATACCATGAAATTGTAAATACGTAGGATAGTCAAGTTGCTTTTGTTATCATCATTATGAAGATATGCTGTGAGATGCCATAATGGCATTGATAAGGTTTAATATAGTTTAAGCCTACATGGCATAGTTATAATATGGTGTGCCTGAATGGCACAGTTATAAGACAAACTGCCTACATGGCACTGTTATGGTATGAGAGGGCCCAAGTAGGCCAGACTAGATATGATGTGCCTAAACAACACAACTGTGATATGATTTGATATGCCTGAATGGTGTAAAATGGGAGAAGGATTTGGTTTTCCTAGTATGATTGCATGACTATGTGTATATTTATGTTTGGTGTGATATATGTTACATTTGGATTAATTATTGTCGCCCATTATGCCTACTTGCTAAGTTGCTATGTTTTTAGCTAACAAGTCAAGTAAGGGAACTCAATCATCATTTTTATTATATTTAGTAGAAATTGAAATTTTGAAATTTCTTATGTTTTATGTGTATTCATTCAAAATTGTATTAATTTAATCAAAGATGTATTCTAAGTATGTATAATGATGTAGAAGTATTGGCATGTCATAATGGTGTGGTAATTGGATTGGTGTTCTTTCAATATGTCTACCATCACAGTGTGACTTAGGTTCTATGTAGATGTGGGTAATTTGGGTAGTTTAATAGGTTTAAGTTGTTGTTTTATAATTGTTAAATGTAGATTTTATTTATGATTAATCAATGCATGCACAGGTGCAAACCCTCAAGACTACAGGGTAGACTCTACCAAAAATTTAGCATGAATTTTCCTTAGAAATAGAAAAATTACAAGGAGATAGTGAAATGCAGAGGCTCAAGGTTGAGGCATGATAGTTACCAGTACCGAAGATAAATATACCCCAGAAGATATTCAAACAGTAGAACTCGATGCCAAAACAAAGAATTATCTCTACTATACACTATCTTCTTCTGATTTTGAAAGGATTTTCGACTATGATTCACTTAAGAAAATATGGGACAAACTTCAGGTAGCACATAAGGAACAAATTAAGTAAAAGAAACTAAAATAAATCTTTTAGTGAAGGAATATGAAGCCTTCTCCATGAAGGAGCCAAAAACCATTTCTAAAATGTTTGGAAGATTTATGAAAATACCAATGGACTAAAGAACTTGAGAGAGAAATATGAAAAACCCAAGTTAGTAAAGAAGATCTTAAGATTTCTACCTAGATATTGGATGGTCAAAGTAATTGCTATCCAGGAAGCAAAAGACTTGGATAAATGACAGCAAAAGAACTCATGGGATCACTCATACCCATGAAGTCTTAATGAAGCAAAAGGTACTAGATGAATTCAAAGGAAAGAAGACAATTGCTTTACAAGTTAATTCAGAGAATGAAGAATCTTCATATGAAGCTTCAACTAGTGAAGATGACGAGGATATGCAATGATAACCAAAAGATTCAAAAATATAATTAAGATAAAAACATTTGCAAATAGTTTGAAAGCAACAACAAGAGCAAAGATAAGAAAAATGAGGTTTCAATTTGTTATAATTGCAGCAAGCTTGGGCATATGAAGTTTGACTGCCTAGAACCAAATAAAATGCAAGGAGACAAGAAGATATTGTATAATTCTTACTTTGACAAAAGGAATATCTCAAACAACAAAAAATTTGAAAAGAAAAAGAAAGTTATGGCTGCATGGAAAATACTAGAGAACATGATGCAAGAAAGCTCAAGTGAAATAGAAGAAGAAAATGAAGCATAATTCAATTCGCTCAGCTCCAAAGAAAGAAATCAGAAAGAACATCATATAGGAATAATCTTCATGGCCATTCATGAAGAGGTAAATTAATAACTTGAAACTCCTGATCTTGAAGAATTATTAGATGAGCTATATTCAAATTTCAAAACTTTAAAAGGCAAATATAAGAAGACAAAAGGGGAGCTTGAAAGAATGATTTATGAATGCTCCAAATTAGGATAAGAAAATACTAAACTCAAGACTAACCAAAACACCGATATAAAACTTGAGCAGATCAAATTAGAAAATCAAGCTTTTAGAAAAACTTTGACGTCTACTTTATTTAAACTGAAAGCAAGGAAAAAAGGTGGAGAAAACCAAAGAAAGAAAATTAAAAATCATGAAAGAAAGCTAGAATCCAAATAGAACCTGATTTAGGTACAAAAAATTGTTGCTAAAATTGTAAATAGAATCATATCTCCAAATAAGTAGCATCTAAAAAATAAGGGGTACCAAAATATTCTGCTAATAACCCACATAGACCCATTTCTAAATGAGTACCAAAAATTATAAATTGACCATGTCATTACAAGTGTGATTGAGAGCCACAAGGAGTTGCTAATGTTATATTGATAGTAGTTGCTCAAGACATATGATAGAGGAGAGGGAGTTGTTCATAAAGTTAAAAGCTAAAAATGGAGGAACGGTTATCTTTAGAGATAATGGAAAAGGTAGAGTGGATGGTATTAGTAAGATCGATCAAACTCCCTCTATTAATATTTTGAATGTCTTACTTGTTGAAGGATTAAAATGCTATCTTCTAAGTGTGAGTCAATTTGGTGATAATGGTTACAAGGTTGTGTTTCAATCACATATATGTTCTATGATAGATAGTTCAAATTTAGTTGTAGTACTTGAAAAAATATGTAAAAATGTGTGTTTAGTTGATTTATGTGATATCCAAGTCAAATGTCTTGTTTTGAATAATTAAGAATCCTTGTTGTGGCATAGAAGAATAGGACATGCTAATAAGTTCATGATTGAAAAACTATACAATAAAGATCTTATTGTCGAGATTATATTATATATGATTTTTATAATAACAAAACTTGTATTAAATTAAGAAACTTGTATGCTCAAATATCTCATCATCATATACATGGTTATGAATTAATAAATATTAATTAACATAAACACTTAACCATGAATGATTAAGCATACAGTCTTTACTTTATGGTGCACATATTATAAATATTCATTAATCTGTGCTACATAAATTTGCTAAATTATATTAAGCACCATAATTACTTAAGATTTCATATTATGCATTCAATATAAATGTATATTATTCTTACTTTACAAAATGTTACAATCATATGAGGATAAAATACATTATGATATTATATATAAAAGCTAACAACGTAGCAAGTGCAGAAATGTTCAAGTGCAGGATAATGATCGTTTGCAACAAATTATCTATAATGTTTTAAAGGAGCTGAACTGATAAGAATCATGGAAGAAGAAGAAGAAAACAAAAGGATTGGAGATAAACAACAAAAAGGCTGCAGTTGTCTAAGAGAAGCTTCCACAAACAAAAGTATGAGAGAAAAACAAGGCTTCGAAGATGTGTTACAACGAACTTGCATTGTCTATCAACCTCAACGAGAAAATGTCAACAGACAAATGCTAAACAAGAAGTTAAAAGAAGAAGCCATGATCAGAGATCTTGAATTACACTTGAGAAACTTGAACCACTTATATGTGATCTGATCAACTCTGTCCAACATAAAGCATAAGGATGAAGAAGCAACTCAACAGCTTGGTAGACTAAAATGAAGCCATGGTTGAAGAAGCATAAACTTGTTTGAGAAATTTGAACTATCTAGACCGAAGTAGACAAAGCCTATCTGAGATAAGGAAGGAAGGAAGGAGAAGCTCTATCAAATACTCAGACAGAGAAAGAAAGAAGATTATTGTCACTCATACAGTTATGCACAAAGTTAAGAGATTTGAATAGTCTAAGGACAAAATGACAATATAAATATAGAAGGGAGTGGAACTTCAGCTGAGCCAAGATAGACAGATCAAGTTTGAAGAAATAAGAAAGTTGCTAGAACAAACCCTTTCTGTTGCTCAAAGTGTACAGAAAAGGTAAAGAACTTTGCCTCATCTTTGGATGAAAAGGTCGTCTGTTACAACAAACAAATTTCAGCCAGAGCAGAAGATGATGTAGTTGCTGCACAATAAGCATAGACAAAGTTGAATGGAAAGAGCTACTTGGATCAAATTGGGCTACAACAAAGAAAGGTATGATCATCTACAACTTACGATAGACAGATGTGATGTGTAAAGTATTCTATCTAAGACAAAGCAAAACACACTTCGTCTATCACTTACATTAGACGAACGCCACACTTTGTCTACTCGAGCAAATTGAAGTAAGCTTCGTCTGGCACTTTTAACAGACAACAAGGAACAAAGAAGAAGATCTCATGTTGACTATTAGTGCAAGACTAAGCGAACTTCATCTATCACCTCAATAGATGGTGAAGAATAAATGAAGCATATTTTACTTCATTTATTCACATTAAGGGAATTGTTTGTCAATCGATCAGCTCATTTTCATCAGTACCATCCAAAGTTGATCTGTTGTCTTCAAAAGACAAAGCGTATATATGAAGGATCGATTAACAAACAAATCTTTTGGAGGAATTATGATAGACACATATGTGTTTGTCCATCAGTTAGTGCAACTTCATCTGTGTTAATGTTCGTTTACTATTTATGATAGAAAAAATCATTCTTATCGAAGTGCAACTGACAAATAAACCATAGAAGAATTCATCTAAAAATTTACGATAGACAAATGCAGATAGAGAAAGGCCATGACTTGTCAAACGAAACTCAAGTTATGTGACTAAGCATATAAATGGCATCAACACTCTAACTGTCATTCTGTAAAAGTATATCAATCTCCATTTTCAGCACTAAGCGGCGCTACAAGACTTTCATAGCTATGATGAGTTAAACGAGGAACACATTTATCGCAGCTCATCCTCCTCTCAGATTGGCGTTATAGCAGCTCGAGACAAAACAGAAGGACCTGGACTTCAACAGTAGAAAATTCAAACGGTCTTATTCATTCAATGTTACTCTCGTCTCTGCATTGATCGGTTCCCATCTTCTCAATAGATTGAGATTTTATAGAAACTATTTAAGGAGAAGAAGAGGGATGATTCAAGGTGGTGAAGGAACCCATCTTAAATGTGCTCAACTTGGTGAAAATCCTTCCCACCATAGCCAAGAGCTTAAACCATCATCTATCTTTTATGAGCGCTAATCTGCAAATCTATATAGCCGTTGTTTTTACATTTTGGGAAGATCTTTTTATTGTAAGAGCTGAGAGAGAGATAATATCTTCCCCTATGCTTCATTATAACACTTTGAAAAGTATTAGTTTTTTGGTAATATTGAAACCAGAGAGTTTGTGGTGAGCTCAGGAAAACCACATTGTATGAGTTGGTAGTAAGCTTCAGAAAACTACCAAGTTTGCCTATGATCTTTGTTGCAGGTGAGTTTCCTAGTGAACTAGTAAAACCAAAAGAGTGTCGGGGACACTTGTTCATGCCCTCTGGAGCTAGAATCTAGAAGAAGTGTTGGCGACACTTAGGTATTCTGTTGTATGGTGTATAGTGGAACCATAGGCACAACGACTCTATGCTCTTGGAAGAGTGGATGTAGGGACAGGGTCCTGAACAACTATAAAAATTGTATTGTTTGTGTGTGTGTGCTTGATCATTTGCTTTTATTCTTCATGTATTTTATTATTTCTATTATTCATTTTAAGCCACTACACATAAGCATGAAAAGAGGGAAATAATCTAATAGGGGTTAAGTAATAATTTTTTATTTACCCAATTCATCCCTCGCCTCTTAGGTTAAGCCATCCTATGGGATTCTGCACTTATTGTTAACCTACCTAAACTAAAATTTGACCAAAAAGAGTTGTGCAATGATTGCTTTAAAGAAAAGCAAGTTAGAGAATCATTCAAATCTAACAAAGAAGTATACACAACTAAACCACTTAAATTGCTACACATGGATCTTGCTGGATCAACAAGAACTATAAGTCTTTGAGGGAAGCATTATGCATATGTCATTGTAGATGACTATTGTAGGTTCACCTAGATAATGTTTCTCACTTCCAAAGATGAGACTTTTTCATTCTTTAAAATATTTACCAAGCATACGCAAAATGAATAAAATTCTAATATAATAGCCATAAGTAATGATCATGGTGGAGAATTTGAAATTAGAAATTCACTACTTTTTGTGAAAGTAATAAAATTTTGCACACATTTTCTACACCAAGAATACCTTAGCAAAATGGAGTAGCTAAAAGGAAAAAAAGATCCTTACAAGAGATGACAAGGACAATGTTGAGCGAATATAACTTACCTCAATATTTTTGGCCTTAAACAATGAATACAACATGCTACATCTTTAACATAATTTTTGGTAGATCTATTCTCAACAAAACTCCATTTAAATTGTACTATGACAGAAAGTCAAACATCTCTCATTTCCACACCTTTGGTTACAAATATTTCATGTCTCATTCCATTATTAGCAAGGCATTTAAAGTCTACAATCTGAAGGATAAAACTATAAAGGAATCTATTCATGTAAAATTTGAGGAAAGTACTAACCTCTTTAGGAGAATAAGTGATTTTGACAATGAGACAGGAGAACTGAGAATATCTGTGGAGAAAAATAAAGATACAAGATAAAGAAAAAGATTCTTCAAAATCAGAGACACAAATGGATGAAGAAGAAACAATTGATGGACCATCCATCAATGAGGTAAATAATGAAGGTAATAATTCTTTTCCTAAAGATTGAAGGTATGATTATCCTAAAAATTAAATAATTGGTGATATTTATGATATTGTAAGAACTAGATCTTCATATCATCAAATAAGTGGTAATCTTACTTTCATTTCTCAATTTGAGCCAACTTGCATTGATCAAGCTTTAGAAGATGAAAACTGGATTATATCTATGCAAGAAGAATTAGACTAATTGAAATGTAATAATGTGCAGATACTTGTTCCAAGACCTAATCATTAATCTGTTATCAAAACTAAGTGAGTTTTTAGGAACAAATTAGATAAATATGACATAGTAGTAAGAAATAAAGTAAGATTGGTAGCAAATTGAGGCTATTAGATTATTGCTAGCTTTTGCATCTTTCATGAATTTTAAACTTTATCAAATGGATATCAAAAGTGCATTCTTAAATGGTTTTATTAATAAAAAGGTTTATATAGAACGACCTCCTGGGTTTGAAGATTCTCATGATCCAAATTATGTTTTTAAATTCAAGAAAGCTATCTATGGATTAAAACAAACTCTTAGAGCATGGTATGAAAGACTAAGTAAGTTCTTGATATAAAAAGGATTTACTAGAGGTAAAGTAGATACCACACTCTTCATTAGGCATGATAAAAAGGATATCTTGATTGTTCAATTCTACGTAGATGATATTATATTTGGTGCTACTAATGATAAATTATATCAAGATTTCTCTAGAGTCATGCAGGGAGAATTTGAGATGATTTTATTGGGTGAGATGAACTTCTTTCTGGGACTTCAAGTAAATCAGATGACGAAAGGAATTTTCATCCATCAAGCAAAATATACTAAAGAGCTACTCAAGAAATTTAATTTAGAAGAAGGAAAGCCACTGTGCACACTAATGATCACCTCTATTAAAATGGAGAGGGATGAAAAAGGTAAATATATCTGTCAAAAAATTTATAGCAGCATGATAGGATCTCTTTTATATTTAATAGCCGGTAGGCCAGATATTATGTTTAGTGTCTGCATGTGTGCACGATTCTAGTCAAATCCTAAAGAATCACATCTAGTTTTTATTAAGAGAATCCTTAGATACCTTCTAGATATGCCAAATCTTGGTTTATGGTATCCAAAAGGTTCAAACTTTGAATTAGTTTGGTACTCTGATACAGATTTCATAGGATATAAGGTAGATAGGAAGAGTACCTTAGGAACTTGTCAGTTTCTTTGAAGCATGATTATATCATGGTTCTCTAAAAAATAAACAACTATTGCATTATCAACTGCTGAGGCTGAATATGTAGGAACAGGTAGTTACTGTGCACAGATTTTATAGATAAAACAACAATTAAGTGACTTTGGCTTAAAATATGTTGATATACTTATTAGATGTGATAATACCAATGTCATAAATCTGATAAAGAATCGAGTATTGTATTTTAGAACTGAAAACAGAAGTCAGACGTCACTTTATTAGAGATCATGTACAAAATCACAATATTTGCTTGGAATATGTATCAATTGAAAATCAGTTAGCAGATATTTTTACAAAACCACTTCCAAAGGATAGATTTTGTAAAATTAGAAGAGAACTTGATATACTGGATCAATATGCATAAATTGTATATTACATGACTTAATTATTTTATAATATTAATAATCACATGATTATGATGCCTAAGATCATTCATGAATGCTAAATTTCTAACATATAGAATATTTCAGAAGCACTTCAAAAATTCTAAAAGAGTTTCAAAACCTTTTTCCACACATAAATAATTTCTCTAGACACCCTCAGAAGTTCTAAAACAACACCTCAAAACTTCTAAAACATGGGCTCAACTGCCTTGGAATCTCTAAAATGTAACTTTATTTTTGAAGTCCGTCTACACATACTGAAACAATCTTAGAACTTCTGAGGTCATAAGCATAAAAGTTCTAAATAACCATCGCAATGCCATCAGAATCTCTAACCACATTTTAGAGACTTCGAATCCTACAAAAACCCTTACTTCAAAAGTACAAACATTCATATCCAATCTCTGATAGTTTGCCTTAGAATCGATGATTCAAATTCCTGCCTCATTTGAAGCTTCCTTACTTCCTTTTATTTGCCATAACACCCCTCTCCTTCAAAGACTTAAGCCAAAGATATCTCAAAGAAAAATCCATCTGTTGCAAATGACGAGAACAAAAAGAGCGAGCAAATAGCCAGAAATCTCATCTACAAATTCTAAGCTAAGAAGAAGGGAGAGCTCAGTAGAAGAAACTCCAAGGAAGAAAAGGAGAACTGAAGATTACGTCTTAAAGGTAATCTTTGACAACAAGATATTTGATTACAATAGATATATTAAAATATTTGAAAATAGAAAAGTTGTAAAATGTAGAATCTTTGATTTTGAAGCATTTGGAGAAAATGGTTTGAACTTGGAAGTGGCCAATTGGATTAAGTTCCAAGGCTAGAAAAGATTTATGAGCTATAAGGATATTGTTACAACAAAATGGTTTGAGCCCTAGTTACAAATTTCAATCACAATACTTAAAAATTGTGGATTAGAAAGTTAGAAATAAATTTATCTTTAGAGAGTATAAGAGATGCATTCAACATTCCTGAGATAGTAGAACATAAGATTGAGTGGCATTTGAGAGAGCTAAGTTGTATTTCAGCTCTGGTTGAAGTAGAAATCAAAGAGAAGATGAATTACTTGTATGCCAACCATATGAATCTGGATCTTAAGCTTGTTCATATGTTGATCTTCAACAATGTATTTCCAAAATTAGGAAGAATAGATCAAATTTTTGAAAAAGGAGGCAAAAATTTTATTGGCTATGAAGCATAAGAAGAGAGTAGATATTGCTAAGATCATAGTTGATTAGTTGTACTTGGTCAAGACATGTACCAAGTATTATCTTCCTAATGGGATAATGATGAGCAAATTTCTCAAGATAGCCAATGTCGATCTTTCCAAATAAGATGGAGAAGAGTTCATGGAAAGAGAATTAATAAACAGAGATACATTGAAAAGAATAGGTTATAAACTATAATGCCCCACACCCCCACCCTATGTGTTTTGGCCATCCTATAGATTATTCTCTACTGGGGCCTTTGCAGGATGCTACCATTCCCCTTCTTCTTAATAATTTTTCTATTTTCAAGGAAAATATTCTGCCAAATATTTGGCATGGTCTACCCTGAAATATGAAGAATTAAACTTATGCATGCATTCATATTATAAAACAAAATGTTCAATAACTATGAAATATGAATATAAACCACAAAACACTCGTCTTAAATTACACCCACAGCTACCCCAAATCGATGTTGTATCGTGATGGCAATGCATTCACTAAACCAACATAAATCTATTTACTTATACATTTTTATGTCATGCCAATATGCTAGATTATACCTTCTTTGGAATTACAACTATTATAGGATACATATTATGAAATTTCAATTATACAACACAATGGGGTTTCAAGCCGAATTCATTATACCACAAGCAAATACCTTTAAATTCTACTCATCAATTCCAACCCGCAATTAGAATTCCTTACCTGTTCTATCAACTAAAAAAATTAAACAAGAAGGCATGAGTTTGGGTAACTCAGTAAGTAAGCATTTAGTAAACAATATAATTAATCCAAATATATACAATACTTAATCTAAAGATAACATATTTCACCCCAAACTAAACAATCATATCTTTATGGTATACACATATCATAAATATACCATACTGGCATGGACATCTCATAACTATGCCACTCGGGCAAGACCTATCAAAATATCCAAATGGAATGTTTCTCATTCCATCAATACATACGCTCATTCAATTATCCTATACACCAAAATAAAGAACCTTAGAATAATCCTTCTTCCCATCCATCATCCCAACTAATTCAATCCAAACATTCATGTAACATAATAATATCAAATAATACGACTTGAGGGGATATATGTTCTTCCTACTCAACTAAGCATTCACATATTGAATTAATTATCAATTCATATTCGAAAATGGGATATTCTATAGTCCACTCATTTAGACACTTATACACAAGAATAATCAATGCTCATAGTATAAGTAAACACTACTTATGTCAATCCAAGGGATATTTGTTATCCCTAACATTCATGCATTTGCAAAACTAATATAAAATCAACTATTAACTATCACAGGATATTGACTATCCCCAATCAATCATAGAAGCCTGAATTCAAACAAATGGGTATTTTCATGCATTCAACAAAACCATGACTACTTACCTACGTGAAGTGGCAGTTCATCAATCCTCATCAGTTCCTTAGCTTCTCATCCATATTGATAGCCCTACACAGGCATGATCCAATTTACATAAATGAATTAGAACATTCTATCATTGTGGAACAATTTCATTATCAATAAATTACACCCGAAATGATTAATCCTTCATTCCCTTCTATAAGGGTCTTAGGGTTATAATCAAACCCTTCATACACAATTTACCTTTCATTAAGACATTTTATAAAATAGCTAATAAGCACTATGTAGATCATAACATCTCAACAAGGGGTCTTAAGGAATTTCATTTCCAACCATGTGCAATCATCATACAACAAAAGTAACATTTCAATAACCTTAGAATAGGTTAATTAGGTTCTTAATGCAACTAATTTTCTACTTAAGTACTTTATACACAAAAGCCCTTTCCAATCCCATTTAGGTCATTGTCCAAATTCAGATTTCTCACCCTTAAACAAGTCCCAGAACACCTTAATCAATGAATTATACTAACTCCTCATAATTATTACATGGAAGATACAAAATTTGGGAAAAATTTACTGTTCACAAATTAGGCAACACCCTAGCAAAGCATGAATCATTAGTTCTCATGTTTAATTAAGTTCCAAACTACTATAATTAACTCATTAATCATTTTCTCCCAGGCATCCCACAACGATTTCATCATTTCCCCCAAAAATCATTATTCATGCATGGGTAGAAACCCTAGCATGTCAAAAATATCAAATTCAATTGGGGAAAGTTAACTTACCATGAAATCCAAAATGGCTTCCTCCTACAAATGTGAGTCCAAGCTCTAGACTCCAAGCGAGGCTCCCTTTAATTGCATAAAATTAGATTTCTTTCAATTTCCCATAGTCCAAAATTATAAAATCCACACTTAGAGGTGTGTGCGAGTAATTACCCACCTAAATCCTCTTAGATTCTAGCAAATTTGGCAAGAAAATGGGCATAAAGGGGTTAAGGCAGGAAGTTTGGGGCGTAGGAGAAGAAACGGGACGGATAGAAATGAAAAACAAAATGGACTAAGCCTTAAAACATTGAATTTTTCTGTTGCTCTGATGCACAACAGAACCTATGTCATGGCATGGAATTTCTGTGTCATGTCACTAACTCACTAAATGCCCAAAAATCTGCCTTACAAAAACTATGCCATAACATGAAATTTTTGTGCAAACACAACATTAGTAATTTGAGTATAACTTTTATATAGAATATCCAATTCACATAGTTTTTTAAGAGTTGGAAATATAACTTCAAAGGATACAACTTTCATGTTAATCACGTTTATGTCAAAATTTTAAATAAAGTGACCCAATTTGGTAATTTTGGTACTTTTTACCCATATGGAGCAGTTTCAGTGAATTGATCATAACTTTCTCATATGATATCAAAATCATATGATTTTTGACTTTTTAGAAATATAATTTCATCATATACAACTCTTATGTTGAATATATCTTTAAATTATTCCATAATCTATATAAAAAATTGATAAAAAATGGCCTCTTTTTCAAATTCATTATTTTCTTAACTTACTCTTGTGCTCAGTACACAATCTCACTTCATATACCACTCATGTATTTAATCCTTCCTTAAGTATGATATATACACATATTACATATAAAATTATATAATAATCCTTCATCATATAGTAAGGATCATACCAATTGATAATTTCTATATCAATAACTTCACCCATCACAACTTTTCTCACAAACAATTTTTTCTTAGACTTCTAATCATACCTTTTTCCCATATAGCTATGGCATTTGAAACATATGATTAATTTCCTTAAATGAAACAAAATAATTCTATTAGATGGCCACATACTCAAGCATTTCCTCTAAATTACTACACACTTAATACAATTGATGCATTGTCCCAAATTAGTCCTAAAAAAATTAAAATTTTCCTCACTTTTTAACACCTCAAGTGTTACACAAACCAACCCACAAGGCTAGATATCTTAGAAACCAAGAAAATAAGAGCAGATAAAGAAAACTAAAATTGAAGAAGAAAGAAGAGAAAAGTAAAAAATTGTTGAAGAAGCCATAAACATAAGAGAAGAAGCCACAAGAAAATATGAAGAAGAATAGAACAAGTAGATAGAGAAGAAAGTATAGCAGGAGTGTCATCGAGACCAACCGAAGCTCAATAACATTCATCCATATAGCCCAACCTCATCAACCCACCTACCCATAGAACATTCATACCATTCTTTTGGCTCATCTACTACCAATTCATACAAGGTTAACTAACCTTGTAACCTAAACCTCAAATCTCAACCTTAAAATAGACTCAATTTGGGAATTATTGCTTCACAAACTAGATGCATTGAGTGCTCAAATTAAAGCTATCAAAACCCAACCTCAAACCCAACGTTCACCATCCCACTCACTCCAATCATTTCATTACCAATTCACAAAACTCCTTCACCCATCCATTCCCCCCTACACTCACTATCTCCCACTTCACACTCATTCACTCCAGCTCCAGAATTTTTCTAGCCTAAGGCTAAACCCTCTGAAGCTATTCTTCCAACCCCCCCTCAAACACAACCTTCTTCAGTTTTTCCAAATTTTCTACCCATTGATCCATCACCAATTCTTCCAAAAGATTATCTTTCAAATACCTATATAGAACTCTCATTATGTATTAAAGACCCTTCTCTAGAATAGATTTCATTCCTCTAAGACCAAGAGAATCTTTGGATTAGTCTGACTCTTGGGATTCACAAGATATCCCAAGTAGATATGATAGATTTAATCCACTAAACTATAGGACCACCTTAAAACCTCCTCCCAAGAAAGTAGAAGATAATTTTACTTTCTTGTGAGATACTATCATCTCATTAGAATGGCATATTCAAAATTCAAGGCAAGATCAAAAATCAATACTGCTATCTCTAACATGTTCCTATCCCACAACCTCAATATGTCCCAAAGAACTACCTTTCCCATAACTTACTGACCCTGTTACCCTTTCTAAAATCCAACTTATTCTTGATCCTCCTCTCACTCCCCAAGGATATGACATTCAAATATAACACATTGAGTCATTCCAAGATGATTATGCACAAAAACTTCTCCAATTACTTCCTCAATCTAGGCCACCTTGAACAACCTTTGCATCTCCCTCAGGTCCTCACAATCACATTTTTCTAACTGAGGAAGAATTTTCATTATTCTCCCAAGCCAATATGCAAGCTATTGCTGACAACCTTCCCCTTTCTTATCTATAACTTGCTAATTCATAAATACAACACCAAATTAGGGTGTGCTATTCCAAACCATTCCCCCCACCTAAACTAATTCCACCTTCTCCATTCTCTTCTTATGCTTCATAGATTTGTTTGGGGATTGTGAATATCCCATATTTTTCTAAAGGTTAATGTGTATTATGTGTTGACAATATAATTGTGTGAACATGATGGGATATGAATTATCCCATGAA
>JAYJMB010088483.1:0-19368 GCA_036873735.1 Pouteria campechiana | reverse complement strand
AAAGATGAATTGGAAATTGCAATTAGTAAACATCTTGAGAAAGAGAATGAGGTGTTACCTTTGAGTACTGATTTGCAGGAAATTGTTATAGCATTGGATGACTTTTCGAAGTTACCAAAATCAGGTAATGATTCTTATACTAAGTTACCAGTTTCTAAAAAGAGCATTTCACCATCTATTTTGTAGGCATCCATTCCAAATTTGAATTCTCTTCCCAATGACCTCAAGTATGTATTCCTTGAAGATGGAGAAACCTTGCCTGTGATCATCTCTAGTAAAGTCAGTGCATTACTATCATGCCCCACCTTCCAAAGTGCGACTTACCTTTTTGCACTGTTCTTTGCCTAAATTTGCCCACTTTTAGGGTGGGGTGCTTGAGTCCCATTCTAGTACACCTATACTATTCTCTATTTTTCTGATAAAATTTCAAAAAAGGTTTCCCTAAAATGTCAATATCAATACCTGATATACATCACTTATCAAATACATTACTAAACATCAATGTTTATAATCCCAAATCATATGTAAAATTATAGTTTCAATAATTACAAATCAAATCATAAACATCTCACTAGGTCAACCTACCCAAAGCTCAAAATCTGTATCACACTATGATGGCATTTCCCTATAGGGAAAATATGACAAGTTATCACAATCTCCTTTAGTAAGACACGACAATACTTTTCTTTATACATCATTTATAATTTTACACAATTATATAAATTCACATTTAAATAGATATAAAATGAGATTCTAATCCCAAGATATGTCTTCTAGTCCTACTTACCAGTTCCAATCCACAATGGGGATTCTTCACTTGGCCTGTCAGATAAAAATATAAACAAGAAGGCATGAGTCCGGGCAACTTAGTAAGTAAGCATAAATAAATGAAATCAATAATCAATTCAAAATAGCTGATTTCAATCCAAAATATGAATAACCTCTGATAAGCATTTACATTTTCAATACATAGCTATGAGGCTCAAGCATTAATCCAATAACATTCAATTCTACTATGAAGATCCAAAATCCTCTTTATTATAAACATATAATCATGTCAAGGACCAAGAACATAGATTTATCAATTAACAAAAATTAAGGAATTTCAATCATTCCCATTCAGTCAATCCATCTCATTCCAAATAAATTTTCAAATGATACCAATAACAAAGGGATATTCTCCATCCCTCAATTTTAGATATCCCTACACAATAATAATCACATTTTGACAATATTACAATCAAAGGGATATTAGTGATCCCTATCATTTATGCCATCATAGATCATTACAAACATTTATCATCAACAATTATGAGATATCCAATATCTCCAACCAAAACAAACAAGCCCCGATTCAAATCAATAGGATATTCATTATCCCCAATCAATCATACATTCAAAGGAAATGAGGGGGCGCCTACTTACCTTAGGCTCTCAACTCCAAACCATTCCTCCAACTTTATACCTTTTCATCCTTATTAGATCATCCTGTATAGGGTAAAATCTCAATCATTACAAACATAGCTCGAACTAATTTCTTCCAAACCAATGAATATGATTTATGTCTAAACCCATATATCTCAATAGATAATCTTAAATAATTTTTATATTTAACTACATTAACATGCCATTAATCTCAATGATAAAAAAAAACCAGCTAATTAAGTCCTCAACTCACCCAATTTGTCACTTAAAACACTTTGCAGTCAAAATCCTTTTTAACCCAATTTGGGTCTCTATCCAAAAATCAGATTTTCATTACCAAATAGCATAAACATATCCCAAAAGAGTTTAATTCATGTCTTAAACCTTTCTCCCATGATAATTTCACAAAATTCATGAAATTCCTTAATTTTTATTATTCATAGTAACCCTAGCTTGGCTAAAATCATGATTTGTTATGCTAAATTATTTCCAATACCTCGTTAAGCATGTATAAATTAGATCCCCCATAATTTCAACATCAATTTCATCATTTTTCCCAAAATTCTACAATTTTATAAAACCTTAGTTTAGCCAAAATCCAAATTCAGAGGGGGGAAAACAAACTTATGTTGTGAATTAAGCATGGCTGATACCCATAGATCAAGATCCAAGCTCTATGCTCCTATTGGCATCTTCCATTTGAAGAAAATCGGCTCTTCTTCTACTGCTCATTATGAAAACATAAAAAACCTAAGCTAGAAGGATGCTTGAGTGATTACTCATCTGAATCATCAAGTTCCCTAGCTAATCAAGTAAAGGATTCAGCTAAATGGGGTCTAGGGACGTGAGAATGGCGTTAGGGAAGAAGAACAAAATGGAGAATGAAAAATAGAATGGGTTTAGGGTTTAAAAGATTGAATTTTCTAGTGGTTCGACATGCCACAGAACTAGTGTCATGACATAGACTTTGTTGCCTGCCCAGTGTCACAACTTAGAAAACTTGTTTCGCAACACAAACTTTGCTAACTTCCTAATGTCATGACACTATCCTTTGTGTCATCACATTGCCTTTTTGTGTTGCGATATTGAGTTCCTGTGTCGCAACACTAACCTGTTGCCCCTCATTGCAATAATATTTTCCACTTTTTCTCTAATCCTTCATTCTTAAACTTTTAATCATTACATTTCTCATTAAGTTCAATATAATCATCCTTAAATACTCATTTAAGATTTAAATTCTCATCCCAAATTCAAATAATAACTCATTTATTGCAATAAGCTATTCAAATTCTGAATTTGTACTTAAACAAAATCATCAATAGCCCCATTTCACATAAAATACTTTAACATCATAACTATCACCTTCCATATATCATATACATTAAATAGGATATGTTCATACTATTTTGCACATCATTTGAGGTCAATTGCCAAAAATCACCTATTCAGTTCTTTTTAACTAAATTTTCTGCTATAAGTGACTCCATATGTTATTTTCATTCTAAGTTGCATCCAATACTTAAACTAATGTTTCACACACATTACAATATGTATGATGACTAGCTTAGATCCTTTGTATAGCTTAATTACATGCTTTTGCTCAAATTCACCTATTGAGTTCTTTTCACATAATTTCCAATTTAATAGTTCAAAATTTCAAAATTATCTCAAATTTTCAATTCAATATCTCATACACATCACATTATACTTAATAATCATGCTACATTAGTCATTCACGTCATATACATGACTTTACTCAAAATCATTACTTGCGTTCATGTTACTCTACTCAGTCTTCCATAATATTTTCTTTATAAATACTATGTATCACCTCAATTCCTCACTTTATTGAAATGCAAAAAATTTCTCCCAAATTTTAACACCATAGGTTTACAATTACAAGAAGAGAAACTTGTGCAGGTTCTTAAGAAGCATAAGAGCGCTATTAGTTGGATAATGAAAGATATTAAAGAAATTGACCGATGTACATGCATGCTTCATTATTTCTAGTTTTTAAACGCTCCAGATTGAAGAAAGATGCAGTGAGTCGAGCCAACGACTATAAAGAAAAGCACTATTTGGGAGGCAACCCAAGGGGGGTTTATGTTTCTTTTCTTATTTCCTTCATTTTTTTTGCATTTATATTATGGTTAGTTTTGTATCTTCCTTCATTTGATCGTACATTGGGCACAATGTAAGTTTTAAGTGTGAGAGAGGGGATTTAGTTTTAGGTTTTTTTTGAGTTTTTGTTTCTATCTTTGTTTTGATTTTTGAAAAAAAAATTTGAGGGAGAATTAGTTTTGCCCTTTGTTTTGGTGGTTTTCAATGAGTTGAGGTTGAGGATGTCACGAATAAGATTCAACTAAGTTTGAAAAATTCAAAACATGATTGAATAAGTAATCTTCCAATTTACAATTGCTTGATTTAGTTATTTTTCTTGAAAATGGTGATGACTAAATTTCATAGACAAAAGCTAGTGAGATTTTGAGCCTTTAAACTAACACGTTCATATCAGTTTCATTATTTTTCTTCACGAGAGATATTCTTCTATGGATTTGTTTCTCTAGAACTTGCCTTAATTCTCTTTGAGATCACATTAATACATGCAAGCATGAACATGATTAAGGCCCTTCTTTGTTATGAACTACATGAGCTAAATGACCTACCTTGTGATTAATTTTTCCTCTTGTTGAGCCCTTTTGATCTTTATAGATTTTTATTGTGAATGAAACCTAGAAAATTAATATCTTTACCAAACCGTAGAGCTAATGGAGCATGAATCATCATTGTGCTATGTATGGGTGTACAAGAAATAAAGTGTGGAGGCGTCAAAATTTATGGAATGGTTATGATTGGTGAAATAGAATAGATTGTTATTCTTAAAATGAAAGAAAAGAAAAATGTGTCAAACTGAAAGAAAAAGAGAAAAGAAAAAGAAATTATCAACATTCCAAGGAAAGTGGTTTGTTTATACATCGTATATTCAAAGGTGAAGGATGCTGAATAAAATAAGTGATTGTACATGTCTTATATATTTAAGCTTGAGTTGATGTATTTGTGTTTCACTAGTTTCAATGGCTTTTGAGCTACATCTCCAAACATTTCTCACCTTTAACCTAAACCCTATTACAACCCATGAAAAGTCCTTTTGATTCATGATATGCATGTGATCCTAGTGATGGAGAATGAGAAGATGTGCAAGCTTATGGTAGATCATTTTCATTGGAATGAATTTGAGTGGAACATATGCCTTTCAAACACATGAGAGTAGAGTGTTTATTTCCATGAGGGTTCTACTTATTTAGTTTAATCCATCTTCAAGAGAAAATACTTACTGAATGATCGTAGATTGTGTGAGAATGATTTGTTCATGATATATTATGAGTTTTGAAGAGTTTTGGTTATTCTTTGTTTAAAATAATTGCAACCTTGATAATCTTTTGGGGAAAAGTGAATTTGAGTTTTTCCCAAGGACTAGCAAGAGTTAAGTGTGAGGGAATTTGATGAGAATGCAAATATCATATTTTATTTCCTTAATACTTAATATTTTACACATTAAACTTCTATATGCACTCATTATTCTTATATTTTGATTTAGGAGACAATTAGAGTGGTTAAGTGCAAAAAGAAGTCAATTGAAGGCTTCTGTATAATTTCAGCATCACTTCATATTATGGGAATAACTGTCTCATCCGACGTTCGATTTAGATAATTGAAGATGTTCTGAAAACACAAGAAAAATTTTTACAACTTTCAAGTTTGGAGTTTTCAGAGATAAGGACTACATCAAGGAGAGGAGAAGTAACAAGGAGTAGAGAACCGGAGGCAGCAGACAAGCACCACCAATGCCAACCCACATCACACCCTCACCACATCAAGTAGAAAGGTGGCACTGATGGTGGCCAACTCCATTCCCCACTTTTCAAAAGCTGTAAAAATTGTTGTTTTGCGTATTTTTAACTCTGTATAAATTACAGTTTCCTAGGATTTTTCAGGGTTCTTTTGCTAGGGTTTGGAGAGGATCTTGGTAGCTTTCGATAGAGAATCTTCTTCTCTCTTCTATTTTATTTTCTTTGTGATTTCATGGCCCTACGTAGCTAAACTTTTATTCTTGGTTTAAGTAGACAGAAGCCTCAGAATCTATATATTATGAGATCTAATTTGTTTTAATTATTCAATTTATACTTTGAGTATTAAATGTTCTTTATTGATTCATGATTATGATTGTTACATTTAATTGCTACGAGATCTACTAGTTTATTATTTATTACAATCTATTGCGAGATTAGATATCAATTTCATAATTGTTTGATCCCTCTAATTTGCAAAGCAACTAGGGTTTGATAATTTGCCATTATTGTAGTTATTAAATTTTAAGAAGAATATTTGACTAAATTAAATGCAATTGCGTGTGCTTGTGTTGTTTAGCTTCATCAATCTTTACAAATCTAAAGGCTGCTTTTAAATTAAATCTCTAGCTCGTGTCTAAGGTTGTTTAGTAGTTAGGGTTAATTGGATTGCTTGTTTCTAATTAACTATGTTGAAGGAGAGATAGAAAAAATAATTCCAATGGTGAATATTCAAAGAATGATTTGATTCATAATTGCATCAATGATTGGTTATTAAGTTCTGATGATGGATATTGACTTGAATTAAGGTTTTCTTCTCTGATATATTTTTTTTAATAAAACTTTATTTATTACATTCAAAACCCTCATTTCTTGTTTACATTATACAATAATAAGCTAGATACTCCTCGTAGGATTGACCCTTATGCGCACTACTATAGAAATTTGAAGTTATAGCAAGGTTCTAAATTTGGTTGCCTATAACAGCACACCAAACAAATCCTGAAGTGTTTTAGGCATATGATCTAAGCTTCCAAGGCCAAACTATAGTTGAAGGATGGATATGTCTGACATAAAATAAGAGCTTCAAAGTCACTTTAGAAATGCTTCAAATGTGATGAAGCATGCTGATGAAGTAAGTAAGTCGGATGTCATGGTTCACATGCAAAAATAGCATCATAATATGCTTCAAAAGAATAGAATGCCATTTCAGATGTTACCAAGCCAAGTTTAGATGTGCTGAAGCATGAAGTTGTTTTGCTAGAAATTTAACAACATCTTAGACATTCTGAAATTTAACTTCAGATGTTCTAAAATATGCCTACAACGCATCACTAAAGTCTAAAATTATAAAAGTTTGGAAATGACTAAGTCCCAAGCTTTAGACATTACAAAATCAAGCTTCAGACGTGCTGAAGTTTTACTTTAGATGTTCCCAATCAAATCTCATAAGTGCTGAAGTTCAAAGACACATAGCTAAGTGACCATGCCGCTTCTGATGGTCTAAAGAACTTGCTTTAGACATGCTAAAGTACTAGATGAAGCCAATTTGAGTCTGTTACAAGAAGCACAGTTGTGTCACTTCAGACAGTCTGAAGTTACTACTTTAGATGGCCCAAAATTGCAACGACATCAAATAACATAAACTTTCGATGAAGTTCCACTATTCAAGTCTCCATCCTTCCGAACATGCTAAAGTCCTTACTTCAGATGATATAAAGTCGCAGGAACACTCTCAATGGTCAAAAATTCAAATGTTCGCTCACATTTAATAAACCTTGTCCCCTCAAATGGAAAGATTTCAAATATCAATATTAGAGGAGTAATCAGAGAATGTTCCTAGTTATTCAAAAGTTGGAGAAGTTATTGAAATGAAGAATAACAGTTACAACTTATTAAAAGTTTTCTTCCAAGGATTTCAGGCTTCACTCTAAATCAAGCATTCAATGCTCTTAACTATAACAACTTATCTAGAGTTTGAACTATCTATTCTTAGTTATTTTATCTTTATTATATCAACATTAATATTTATACAATTTGCCTATAGTAGAGCATTTATTTTTGTACAACTTTATATCTAATTGTGTAAGTATAAGCAAGGGGCTTACAGTGTATGTTTTATTGTTATAGTAAGTAGATTAGACTTGATGGAAAGATTGTAGGAGTTTTGGTCAACTCTAAATACCATACTATAAGAGTTTGTTGGTGAGCTTAGGAAAACCAGCAAGTATATTTGTTTGCCAGAGTTAGCTGATCAAAGTGTAGTAGAATCTGTGTAGTAGCAAGACTGACTTAAAGAGTGGAGTAGGTACCAAGGGAAGGGCTGAACCACTATAAAACTACTAGTGTGATATTTGTCTATTTTGTTTGACATTTATCTATTTTGCTTTAGCATTATATTTTTATTTAGCCATAATTTTTAAAAGCTCAATTCATGCCCCCTTTTGAGCTACCACTTGAACGGGACCAAAAATTGGTATGAGATCCACCTTCATCTATTATTTCTTATCACTAGAATTTAACTCATGAAGAGATCCCACAAATGGCCAATTCATTCCACAACACACTTGCTGAGGGACAGTCCACATCCACACGCCTATTCTTTGATAGTACAAATTACATGTATTGGAAGATGATGATGCAAAATTGCATGATTGCCATAGTTGATCTGTTGTAACTTATTATTAAAAATTGAAAGGTTGTCCTAAATATTGAAGATAAATATGCATCCAAGGACATTCAGGTAGTAAAGAGAGATGCCAAGGCAAAGAACTTCTTTTACTATGTTGTTTCCCCTCAAAATTTGAGAAGATCTCCTCCTATGATTTTGCCTAGGAGATTTGAGATAAATTACAAATGCACATGATGGTACTAATCAAGTTAAGGAAACTAAAATAAGCCTTCTAGTGTAGAAGTATGAATCCTTCAACATGAAGGAATCAGAGACTATCTTAGACATGTTCAAAAGGTTTTAGAAGATTACAAATAGTTTGAAGAATCTGGGTGAAAAGTATGAGGAGCCAAAGCTTGGTAAGAAAATTTTGAGATCTCTCTCTAGGCACCGGATGCCTAAAGTCACTGCTATCTAAAAAGCAAAAAACTTGGATAAGATGAGTGTTGAAGAACTCATGGGTTCTCTCATGACCCACGAAGTGCTGATGAAGTAGAAAGCTCCAAATGAACTTAAAGGAAAGAGATGTATTACATTAAAAGTAGAATCTGATAATGACTCTCAAAGCTAAGCATTCATAAGTGGAGCAGTAGATCATGACATGGCAATGCTACGAAGAAGATTTAAGGCCATGATGAATAAGAAAAGGTTTCGAAGTAATTCCCAAAATTTTAGAAGCAAAGACAAAAAGAAGGAAGTCCCCATATGTTATAACTGCAATAGGCTAGGACATATGAGATATGATTGTACTAAACCTAAGAAGAAACAGGGGGATCAATAGAAAAAAGAAATAAAACCCATACTTGGAGGAGAAGAAGAAGAAGAAGAACAACAGCAATAACATGAAGTATGAAAAGAAAGTGCTGGAAGGTATGGTAAATGAAAATGTAAGTGAAAGTGAAGAAGAATATGAAGCCTAATTCAACATACTTTCACTAAAAGGAGATCAAAATGAACTCATAGGCATTAGCTTCATGGCCATCCATGAAGAGGAGGTATATTCTAACACTGAATCTTCTAGTCATTAATAAATGTTGGAAGAATTGTATTCTAATTTCATGACTATGAAATCAAAGTATAAGGAGACAAATAAGGAGCTTAAGAGATTAACTAATGAATGCTCTAAAGTCAAAGAAGAAAACTTTAAGCTCAAGAGTAATCAATGCACCATTAGTTAACTTGAGCAAGTCAAGGCAGGAAATACTGCTCTGAAAAAGACCTTAACTTCCACCCTACTAAGACAAAGGATGGACAATAAAAAAGGAAAGAGAATTTTAAATATGGAAGAAAACAAGGACCCAAATGGAACCTGATTTGGTTCCTAAATCTATTGCTAATGTTGTGAATGCTATACAATCTCCATTTGTTAGATTAGTGCCACAAAGGAAAAAGTGGGTACTAAAGTAGCCTACCACTAACCCACCTAGACCAATTTTCAAATGGGTAAAAAAAATTAGAACCTAACCTTGTCTACTTAAGTGTGCTTAATTTCATATTAAAATTGTTTTATACGTTGTTTTAGACATTTTGATAGAGTTTTAGAGGTTTTTCGCATTCAATTTTTTTTAATGTCTGAAATTTTCATACACCTTCAGACATTTTGAAACTTCACTTTAGAACATCTGAAGCTTGGGCTGAATTTCATTTTAGAAAGTCTGAAACTTAACTCATCACATCTGAAGTTATAACTTCAGTTTGAAACCCCATCTTTCGTCTGAAACTCCAAAAACCCTAAAGCAATCTAGTGTACTTTAAAATCCTCATTTCAGACCATCTAAAACTCTGACTCCATGCTTTGAAACCCTATTTTAGAAGAAGCAATTCGAGTTCCCACTAAGTTTAAACAATCCTTTCCCACTTAAGCCTTCATTCCTACATTTCCATTTTAGTCTTCCATTTCCTCTGCTTTGAAAAATCTCTGAAACCTCATTTTCCTCCAAATTCTTTCAAACCTCAAATCCCATCTACAATAAATGGATTGATTGAATGAGGCAAGTGTGTTAATAGGGTCTTCAATTGTTGAATCTAAAAGAAAGAGGGAAAGAGAAGAACCGAAAGAAGTGTCTCCATCATAGAGAAGAAGATTCGATAGCAATAGCACATTTGAGGTAAATTTCAAAAATGATGAGATTGCTTACCTCAAGTATCAAAAGAAATATGAGAAAAAGAAAGTAGTGAAGGGAAGAGTTTTGATTTTGATACATTTGGAGAAAGAAAGCTAAACCTGGAAGTATATAGATGGATTAACTTCTAGGGTTGGAAAAATTTCTTGAGTTATAGTGATAAATGTTATTTGAGAATGGTAAAAGCCCTAATCAGCAACTATGACTCAAGTACTAGAAAGTTTTGGATAGGAGATACAATAATAGATCTATGATGAGAATATAAAATGTCATATTTTAATAATTAGTATTTTATACTTATTTGATGCCTAAATGCATTCACTATTCTTATATTTTTATTTAGGACACAAATGGAGTTGTTGGTAGCAAAACAAAGCTAATTGAATGATTTTGGACCACTTTAGCATCACTTCAAGGCGAAGTTTGGTATAGATGAAAATTGATTCAACAAAAGTGTTAAACATAGAAGTTTCATCCCTTCAAATTATCTATGCAAAAAAGAAAGAATCATAGGATTTGGATATTATACATGGAAGTTATGGCCAAAATACTACAATTGTCTTAGAATTAGACCTATTGAATATAAAAAGGCATCAGTTGTAGCCAATTTTTGACATAGATGAAGGCTTATTTGAAAATTTTATTCAACATGAAAGTTGATCCTTTGAAGTTATCTTTCTAATGTAGTGAGAATTATATAATTTTGATATTGGATAAGAAAGATGTGGCTACAATAGTTAACCTATCTTTGGTAAATAATGAATTGGGCGCAAATAATGCAAGTGGCATTTGGACAGTATTTTGGCATCATGGCACCATAATGCAGCACCATGACATCAGTGCAAGTGTGAAACTAACTTAATTTTAGCATTGTTTGATTATTTTATGCAAGGGCAACTTGGAAATCATATGGACATGCAAAATAACCCTAATTTGGGTTATTTATGGAGGGAAAAATGTAGGAAACACAGCTTTTTGCGTGGGGAATTCATCTCTTCTCTTTTTTCTTCTTTATTTTATTTGTCTTTGTGTTTTCATAGCCATATATGGATAATTTCTTATACTTGATCAAGGGAAACTAAAGCTTCAAAATTAATATACTATGAGATTTCAATAATTTTATTGTTCAATTTATGCTTTGAGTATTGAATGTTCTTCTATGCTTATTTTCATGATTGTTGCGTTTAATTGCTAGGAGGCCTACTAGGTTATTATTAGTTGCACTCTATTATTGAATTAAATGTCAAATCTCTAATTGTTTGATCTCTCTAATTTGTGAAGTAACTAAGATTTAATAATTTATTACGTTAGCAGTTATTAAATCTTAGGAAGAATATTTAACTAAATTAAATACAATCGCATGTGCATGTGTTGTTAAGCTTTCACCAATCTTTATAAATCTTAAAGCTACTATTATATTAAACCTCTACCACATGTCTAGGGTTGTTTAGTATTTAGGGTTAATTAGATCATATGTTTCTAATTAACTATGTCGAAGGAGAGATAGTAAAAAGAGTTCCAATGGTGAATATTCAAAGTGTGAATTGATTTATAGCATTAATGATTAGTTATGAAATTCTGATGGTGGATGCTAACTTGGATCAAGGTTTGTTTCTTTGATTGATCTCTTTTACAATATTGTTTTAATTACACTCAACCCCCTCATTCTTGTTCACATCGCATAAAACTAGGTTAGATACTCTCCGTGGGATTGACCCTTGCTCACACTACTACAAGTAATTTAATTGGAGTGTAAGTTCTAGATTTGGTTTCCTATGATAACACACCAAATGTTTTGCACCATTGCTGGGGAGTAATTCTAGCTAACTTTTATCCTTGTTTTGTTTTTAAAATTTCAAAAAAAAATAAATCCTTATTTATTTTTATGTTTTATTAGAGTTTCTTTGATTGTTTATGAATATTACATGATCTTCTAGTCAAGGAAATTTACAGTACAAACCAGAAATAGAGAGAACTTTGCACAAGTTAAGGAGTAAAGCTCAAAGAAATTTTGAAGAGGAGGAAATCATTGTTGGAAATTGAACTTTTAAAGAACTTGTTGCCCCTAATTTGGATTAATAACCCTTATGCATAACATTTCATACTTTAGATGTTACTATTAAGTTTGAATTAAAATTTAGACTAATAAATCTCTTGCGCACTTTTCATGGTATTGCAGGTGAAGATCCCACAAGCATCTAAAGGAGTTTCATGTGGTATATACAAGTATGAAGCCCACAGGGGTGATTGAAGAGCAAATAAAACTAGGAGCCTTTTCGTTCTCTTTGAAGGATCTAGTTAAGGATTGACTTTATTATCTACCCTCTAAAAGCATTACAACATGGAATGAGATGAAGTGATTATTTTTGAAGAAATATTTCCTAGCTTCAAGGTTATCCAACATCCAAAAATAAATTTATAATGTCAGATAGCATAGTAGAAAATCCCTATATGAATATTGGGAGCATTTCAAGAAATTATGTACATGCTGTCCCTATCATTAGAATAATGAGCTATTACTCATCTAGTATTTCTATGAGGGCTTTCTACCCACTGATAGGAGCCTGATTGATGCTGCTAGTGAGGATCTTTGGTGGTTAAAATTCCTAAAGCTGCAAAAAACTTGATTGAAAACATGACTGCCAACTCACAATAATTTGGCACTAGGATTGACTCTCTATCCAAGCCTATTAATGAGGTAAGTATTTCCTCCCTTAAATAATAGATATAGGTCTAACTTGTCTTGTTCAAGAGAATGTCGTAGGAAATACGCAAATGGTGAAACCTTGTGGAATTTGTTCGGCGATAGGGCATCCACTTGATATGTGCCCAGCTCTTCAAGAGGAGCTCTTTGAGCAAGTCAATGCGATGGATGGTTTTTTTTGGACAACTACAAAGGAAGTATGATCCTTATTCAAACACGTATAACTCAAGATGGAGGGATTCCTTAATTTCAACTATGGGAACCCACAAGTAAATCTGCCTGTGATTCAAAACTGCCTAAGATTCTAAAAGTATAAATAGCCATATGCCCCTCTACAATAACCACAGGGACAAACTTCTAACTCTAATATGTTTTTAGAAGATATTATTAAGTATCTTACCAGTAATACTTTGCAATTTCAATAGGAAATGAGAGCTAGCATTTAGAGTTTGGAGAAAAAGGTAAGTCAAATGACAACCACAATCAATCAGCTGGAGGCACAAAGTTTGGGGAAATTTTCCTCTCAAATGGTAGTGAACCCAAGAGAAAATGTGATTGCAATCATTTTGAGAAGTGGTAAAGAGGTTGACATTCCAGTGAAGGCAACTCTTACAATAACAAAGCAAGAAAAGGAGAAATGTCTTGTTGCAGACAAGGACATTCCCAATGGTGATGAAGTAACTCAACGTAAGTTTTTGCCTCTTTCTGAATACAAACTAGCACCACCATTTCCTCAGGCTTTACCAAAATCTCAAAAAATTAAGCACTATAAAATTTTTATGGGACTTTTCATAAATACAAGGTAAATATTCCACTTTCTGATGTTATTAAACAAGTACCTCATTATGCTAAATTCTTGAAAGAACCGTGTACAATAAAGAGTAAACAGAAACTTAAGGGATGTGAGAAGGTGAGAGTATGGAAGAATGTTTTGCAATCACTCCAAGAAAACTCCCTGCAAAGTGTAAAGATCCATGTATGTTTATTATCCCTTGCATGATAGGTAACAATAGACTTTAGATTTAGGAGCTCCCATTAATGTCATGCCATATTCTTTATATGCTTCTTTGAAACTTGGACCTTTGAATAAAATAGGTGTTATAATTCAATTAGTTGATAGATCCAATGCATATCCCAAAAGTGTAGTTGAGGATGCTCTTATGCAAGTCAATGATTTGGTTTTCCTTATCAATTTCTATGTGCTAGATATGGGGAATGATGATCAAACTCAAAGTTTGCTAGGAAGACCATTCATAAAGACATCCATGACTAAGATAAATGTTCATAGTGGTACACTTACCATGGAATTTGATGGTGAAATTGTTATGTTTAACATTAATGTTTCCATGAAATATTCTGATGATGATACTCCTATTTACTCTATTAATATGATTGATTCTTGTGCACATGAAGTTTTTGAACTTGATGTAAAAGTTGAATTGGAAGTTGGCATTCGTAAGCATCTTGGGAAAGAGAATGAGGTATTGTTACCTTTGAATACTGATTTTCAGGAAACTATTGTAGCATTGAATGACTTTTCGAAGTTATCAAAATCAGATAATGATCTTTACATTGACTTACCAATTTCTAACAAGACCCTTTTACCTTCTATTTTGAAGGCATCTACTCTAGATTTAAAGCCTATTCCTAGTCAACTCAAGTATGTGTTCATTCGAGATGAGGAAACCTTACCAGTTATCATTTCTAGTAAACTTGGTGCACTACAAGAAGAAATGCTTGTGCAGGTTATGAAGAAGCATAAGATTCATATTGGTTGGATAATTGCAGATATTAGAGAAATTAGCTCATCTACATACATGCTTCATTATTTCTAGCTTGTAATTACTCTAGATTAAAGAAAGAAGCATTAGTCAAGCCAACGACTATAAACAAAAGTGTTACTTGGGAGACAACCTAAAGGGAATTTGTGTTTCTCTTTTACTTATCTCCTTATTTCAACATTTCTATTTTGGTTATTTTTACATATTCTTTGCATTTGACCTTACATTGGATACAATGTAAGTTTTAAGTGTAGGGGAGGGGATTTAGGTTTAAGTCATGTATTTTTTTTGCTTTTATTTTTGTAAAAAATAATTGAGAAAGAGTTTTGCACTTTGTTTTGGTTGTTTTCAATGATTTGTGGTAATGGAGGTCATGAGCAAAATTCAATTGAGCTTGAAAATTTTATAACTTGATTGAATAAATAATCATCCAATTTGTAATTGCTTAGTCTAGTTATTTTCCTTGAGAATTATGATGACTAAATTTCCTAGGCAAAAGTCAGTGATATTTTGAGCCTTTTGAATGACACATTCATATCAGTCTCATTCTTTCCTTTCATGAGAGATATTCTTCTATGAACTTGTTTCTCTAGAGCTTGCCTTGATTCTCTTTGAGATCACATTGATACATGTATGCATGAACATGATTAAGGCCATTTTCGTTATGACCTATATGAGCCAAATAACCTACTTTATTGAGCCCCTTGAGCTTTATAGACTTTTATTGTGAACCCATGTTACAAGCTTAAAATCTAAAAAGAGATAAGTGTGGGGGTATCAGAATTTGTGGTATGACTATGATTGGTGAAATTGAACATATTGTTATTCTCAAAATTATGAGATAGAAAAAGAAAAGAAAAAAAAGAGAAAGAAAAAGAAGAAAATATCAAAATTCCAAGAGAAGGGTTCTATTTATACATCATATATTCAAAGGTGGAAGATGATGAATGAAATGAGTGATTTTAAATGTCTAATATATTTAATCTTGAGTTGACTTATTTGTGCTTCACTAGTTTTAATGGCTTTTGAGCTACAAGTCCAATTATTTCTCACATTGATCTTAAACCTAGTTACAACCCTTGAAAAGTTCTTATGATTCATAAAATACATGTGGCTCCAATGGTGGAGAATGAGAAGATATGGAAGCTTATGGTAGATCATTTCCATTGGAATGAATTTGAGTGAAACATACACCCTTCAGACACATGAGAGTAGAGTGTTTATTTCCTTGAGTGTCTACTTATTTAGTTTAATCCATCTTCAAGAGAAAATGCTTAGAAAGTGATTTTAAGTTGTGTAAGAATAATTTGTTCATGACGTGTTATAAGTTTTGAAGATTTTAATTGTTATTTATTTATGATAATTGCAACCTTGATGTCAAAACTTCTGAATAAGTAAAGCATCAATCTCAGAATCTCAAAACCATTAGAATTTTTTGAGGATTTTGAAGTCATCAAAAGTTTGGAGGAGTTCGTCATCATCAGAAGTATGTCAAAAGTTCTAAAGGAATTCTGACATAGTTAAAAAGGGCAAAAACTAAGAATTTCTAAAGTAACTGAACTATCATAAGTTTGCCAGAAGTTCTAAAGAGATTCTGACTTTGTTCAGAAGCACGATCTTAGAAATTCTGAAGTAGCCTACTCTTCAGATGCGCATCAGAATCTCTAAAGGGGTTCTAATATTAGGAACTGGTTCTAAATGGAGTTTAGAAATGGTGAGTTCTGAGGTTAGTAGAAGTTTTTAGAAGTGCGACAAAGGTAGTTCTGAGTAGTTTCTGACAATCTTAGAAGTGTAACTAAGGCTTGTAGAAGAGGATCTGAAGGGATTTTGAATCACATCAAAAATGCAACAAAAGTGATTTTTAAAGTTATGAGTGAGGTTCTAAAGTTCTCAGAAGTGCAGAAGAGGTTTCTTAAGAGGTGATGAATTGGTTTTGATGCTCATAGAATTATGTCAGAAGAGTTTTTGAGCCAGGTTCTGGGGCTTGCAAAAGAAGTGCTAAGTGGGTTCTGAAGCTCTCAGAAATGCAACAAAGGTTTTTGAAGACATGCTGAATAGGTTTTACATAAGTCAGAAGAAGTTCTGGGTAGTTTCTAGTGTTCTCAGAAGTGTGACATGAACTATTTCTGAGGTTCTGAGAAGTGCAATAGAAGTTGACAGAAGTTCTCAGAAGTACAATATAAGTGGTTTCTGACATTCTTAGAATTGCAAACAGAATTTCTAAAGAGTTCAAAAATAACTTCAGAAGTGTGACAGAAGTTCTTAGAAGTGTGATAGAACTTCTAAAGTCATGAAGTATTAATCTCAGAAGTGTGACAGAGTGATAGTATTTTGAAGGGTTTCCAAAGCTTGATCTTCAAAAATTTTGAAGCTCCATCAAAACTTCTGAAGCAATGAAATTTTGAAGTTCAAAAATTCTGAAGTAGCATAACAAGAAAGAAAATTTCTAAAGCTTAGAAGGATTTTTTAGCAGCAATTTTTAGATTTAAATTTGAAAGATTTCAAAGTGCTTTAGAAGGTTGAAATTGCAAATAGAAGTTGAAAGTGTAGCACATGTTGGTTTTAGAATTTGCCAATTATTTTTAAGTGTGCAAGTTGAAGTTATTCTTAGAAGATGATTTTTAGGTGCATGTGTTACAAACCTACAACATGCAACAACTCAATTATTTTTACAACTTCTATTTTAGGCACTCTAATGTTTTGAAAGTTATATTTTTGTGTAGAAATATGACTTATTATTGGAAGAGGATCTCTATATGTAGTAGAAGAGTTCTAATAAAATCCTATTGTTTGGGTTATTTAAGGAGATGTAGAGATCGAGTTTTAAGAAAGTTGGTCTGGGAGAAGAACTTTTGTAATGAGACAAGAGAAAAGAGCTTTGGGGCAAGGAGGATCTTTGGAGAAAGTTGCTGCAACCTGAATATTTTCTTTTCTTTCTTTCTAGTTCAGCTATTTTTTTTAATCAACATTCAAACTTGGATTATGATGATATTTATCAATTACTCAGTTGGTTTTAATTCAATTTTGATGTTCTAAATTTTTTTATCTAGGTTTTGATGAATCCTAGTAATGAATCTTGTGTTGATGATTGATTTTTCATTTAAATTATCTTCTTCCTCATCATTTCTTCTTTTTAAGCTTAATGCGTGCATGTGATTAGCTCCCATGTGTTTGATTTGAGATTCCTACTTCATACTCGAGAGAGATGAATTAGGAATAGACTCTTGAATTAAAGAACATATGATGCAATAAAGTCTAGAGATAGTAGGTAACTTCAATAAGCACACCTTTACTAAGTACCAAACTAATTCCTCATGGGAACGATACTCAACTCACCTCATCTATATTACTTATGATCATGTATACTTGCACAAGACCTAACATTAAGTGTGGGAGATTTAGATGAGAATGCAAAATGTCATATTTTATTCACTTAATACTTAGTCTTTTACACTTATTTGATGCTTAAATGAACTTTTTATTATTATATTTTGATTTGGGACACAAATAGAGTTGTTATGAGCAAAACAAAGCTAATTGGATGATTTTAGATAGCTTCAGCAGCATTTCAAGGCCATTTTTGGTATAGATGAGGACTGATTCAACAAAATTATTAAACACATAAGTTTCTTCCCTTCAAATTATCTATCAAAAAATTCAAAAATCATAAGATTTGGATACCGTACATAGAAGTTATGACCAAAACACTGCAACTATCTTAGACTTTAGACATGCTAAATATAAAATAAGGTGTTACTTATAGCCAATGTTTGAGGAAGACTAATTTGGAAACTTTAGTCAACGTGAAAGTTGTGTCCTTTGAAGTTATCTTTCTAATTTATCAATAATAATATAATACTAAAATTGTATGAGAAAGATATGGCTAAAACAGCAACCTATCTTTGGTGAATAATGAATTGGGTGCAAATAATGCAAGTGGCATTTGGACAACAATTTTGGCAGCGCGGTGCTAGTGCTTGTATGGAAGTGACTTATTTTTAGTATTTTTTGATTATTGTGTATAAGAGCAACTTGTGAAATGATATGGACATGCAAAATAACCCTAATTTGGGTTATTTAGGTAGGGAAAAATGTAGGAAACACAACTTTTTGCATGGGGAATTCATCTCTTCTCTATTTTCATCTTTATGTTATTTGTATTTGTGTTTTCATGGTTTGCATGACTAATTTCTTATACTTGGCCAACGAAAATTGAAGCCTTAGAATCAATAAATTATGAGATCTAAATAATTTTTATTGTTCAATTTATGCTTTGAGTATCGAATGTTCTTTTATACTTATTTCATGATTGATGTGTTTATTTGCTAGGAGGCCTACTAGTTTATTATTCATTACAATCTATTGCTAAATTAGATATCAAATCTATAATTGTTTGATCTTTCTAATTTGTTAAGAAACTAAGATTTAATAATTTGCTCGTCAGCAGTTATTAAATCTTAGGAAGAATATTTGACTAAATTAAATACAACCGAATGTGCTTGTATTGTTAAGCTTCACCAATCTCTACAAATCATAAAGTTGCTATTAGATTAAACCTCTAGCATGTGTCTAGGGTTGTTTAATAGTTAGGGTTAATTGGATTGCATATTTTTAATTAACTATGACAAAGGAGAATAGGAAAAATAGTTCTAATGGTGAATATTCAAAGTGTGAATTGATTAATATTTTCATCAATGATTAGTTATGAGATTCTGATGATGGATGTTGACTTGGACGAAGGTTTGTTTCTTAGATTGATCTCGTTTACAATGTTATTTTCGTTACACTCAAACCCCCCATTCCTGTTCACATCACA
>JAYJMB010088482.1:0-19368 GCA_036873735.1 Pouteria campechiana | reverse complement strand
CCAAGAATAATGTGGGCCCTGAGGACGACACCTAAAAGATCCATGGGCGAAACTCCGTTCATGCTGACATACGGATCTGAAGCCGTGATACCCGTAGAACTCTAAATACCCTCCGCCAGAACAGGCAACTTCGACTTACAAACCAACAAAGAGGCACTGGAAGCTAATCTGGACCTGTTGGAAGAAACAAAGATCAATGCTCAAGCCAGGATCGCAAGGCAACAGACACAAGTCAAACAATACCACGACTAGAAGGTTAGGCAAAGAAGTTTCAAGGAAGGAGATCTAGTCCTTCGAGAAGCCTCGGTAAGCAACCCCATCCATACGAAGGCAAAACTTGCACCTTCCTAGGAAGGACCATACAGAGTCAAGGAAGCAATCGAAAATGGGGCCTACCGACTACAAAGGCTCAATGGAAAAGACATCCTACGAACCTGGAATGTCAAACATCTGAGGAGGTACTATTAGTAGAGAATTACCAATAATACTTATTTTAGGATTTTTCTTTCCTTTCTGTATGAAGAGGACTCCTCCTTTTATGCAAAACAATAAATCATACAAGTTAGTTTTTTCAAATAAAGTTTGACGGCCACGGAACCGTCAAACACCAGAAAGGGTTATAGGGCCATCGGTTCTGCAAAAATGGAACCGCTAAACCCTAGAAAGGGTTATAGGGTCACCGGCTCCGCAGACACGGAACCAAAAGATATGCCATAGAAATGAAACCGCCAAACCCCAGAACGGGTTAAGGGCCATGGGCTCCGCAGAAACGGATCCGCTAAACCCCAGAAAGGGTTATAAGGCCATCGGCCCCACAGAAACGGGATCGTAGCGAAAGAAGTTCTGCAGAAACGGAACCGTCAAACCCCAGAAAGGGTTATAGGGCCATCAACCCCACAGAAACGGGACCGTAGCGAAAGAAGTTTCACAAAAACGGAACCACCAAACCCCAGAAAGGGTTATAGGGCCATCAGTTCCCCAGAAAGGGTTATAGGGCCATCGGTTCTGCAGAAACGGAACCGCCAAACCCCGGAAAGGGTTATAGGGCCATCGATTCTGCAGAAACGGAACCGCTAAACCCCAGAAAGGGTTATAGGGCCATCGACCCTGCAGAAACGGGACCGTAGCGAAAGAGGTTTCGCAGAAACGGAACCGCCAAATCGCAGAACGGGTTATAGGGCCACCAGCTCCGCAGACACGGAACCGATGCAAAAGATGTTCTGTAGAAACGGAACCGCCAAACTCCAGAACGGGTTAAGGGCCATGGACTCCGCCGAAACGGAACCGAAAGGGAAAGAAGTTCCGCAGAAATGGAACCGACGAGGAAAAGCTTCCGTAGGATGGAACCTCTCAACCTTAGAAATAATCACACTTGAGAAAGATTTACTACACAAAATCATTGAGAGAACAACCAAAATTGTATTTCACTTGGCAAAATGGCCAAAAAAGATTACATATCCTCCCCATTTGGAGAAATATCATCTAAGTCAAGGCCAGGGAATTTCCTAGCTACCTTCTTTTTACAAGACTCAAACGACTGCTTACAACAATCCACCACATGTTGAAGGAGCAATTCCTAACACTCGGGTTCCTCAACTAACTGTTCCAGTCGCTGTTGACGAACCTAAGAAAGAGCGGTAACATGCCCTTCCTTCAACGATGCAATCTCCTAATGCAAAGCTGCCTCTCTACCTTCTAAAGTTGCTACCTATTCGCGAAGCTCCTTCTCCCATTCGATAGACTCGGATTGAGCGCGAGCGAGACGCTTCTCCTTGGACTCAAATACGAAAAATGCACTATCATGATCAATCCACAGTTGAGACACAGCAGCCTCCGCTTGCTATAACCTTGACTCCGCAGCCGCACATTCCGCCCTTAGAAGATCCTCATTGGCCCAAAGAGCAGAGACAGTCTCCTCTAAGTCTTGGAAGTAATTTTTTTCCTCTTCCAGATCCTCCTTCAAAGCTATAGCTTTCGTGATCATTCGATTCCTATCACTCTTTATAAACTGGTGCTCCCGGTGCCAGTAATCGACTTCCTCTTCCGCCTCCTCCAAGCACTTGGTCCGGATCCACAATTAGTCACGAGTAAGGCTGAGCTGCTGCATGGCAAGCCGCATCCGATTGATGAAGTTTTGCTGCTCCAAAGAGTGGCGAATCACTCCCAAGGAGGACTCCTCAAGAAGATCCTCCCATGGCATGTCCAGATACCGAGAGCGGTCCGCAGAGCAGGCTAACTTGGTGACGAAGGTGGCAGCCAACCGAGGATTCTCTAGCAGAGAAGTAATCGACCCCGCCACCCTAGGAGCCATACTAACATGCATTGAAGCCCGAAAAGACGCCTGACTTGCTGGAGCCGCCATCTCATCACCTAGTTCAGAAACAAGGCCAGCAGTGCTAGAAGCCTTGCCACAGAGATGCTGAGCGAATGGAGCCAAGGTCGGACCGGCATACGGGAGCTTCATTGCACGGGCCAAACGATCGGACGAAAACAAGCCTACACGAACAAAAAAAAAGAAGTCGAATAAAGGTCAAAAAAAAAATCCTTACTACTGAAAGAAGAAGAAGGCCTTGATCCTGCAACCGCACCCAAAGACATCGATGCCGACGCAGAGGTAGCAGCATAGATGTAGCCTCCTCGGTTGAGGAAAACGGCTGCAAAATGACAGGAGCTGCATCTACCGCAACAGATGTGCTTGGAATAGTCGGAGCCGTCGCAATAGAAGTCAGCCACACAGGATCAAGGGGAGCCGCTAAAACTAATAAGGGAGCCAGAGACACGGATTCGGAATTACCTGAAGAAGGAAAAGAATCGAAAGCACTCATCGACACAAAGGGCACTATGGCCATAGATGGAACAGATAAGGATTCTGAGACGAGAGGCACAGTCTCGCCTAGAGGGAAAGGTTCTTTAGAGGATGGATGAGAGGAACTACTCTCGGAGGACACGGGAAAAGGATCCGCACTAAGAGAACTACCAATATTAAGCAGTCTTAGCCAGTCCGAGGGTCTCGCAATCTCCTCCTCCGACTGCCTTCCCGATGGTTCCGAAGGATCGAACGGATCCGCTTGTGCCTCCCCAGAAGTTCAACGAGAAACAGAAGGAGTGGATGAAAGGGATGTATCCCCTCTTCGCCTCCGAGCTACGACCTTAACCCTCTTCCTCCGGGACGGTTCCGCTTCAGCGGGGACAGGAGCCGCAGAAACCACGGGAACCGGTGACCCCCGGGATCGACCACTACTAGACCAGGGAAGGAGGTCATACTCTTACTCAATGGTAGACCTAAGGTTAGGGAACAAAGAGGACAGAGAAGTCAAGGAAGGAATAGGTTCAGGAGCGACAACCTCCTGACCCGGGAAGCCGCACGGATAATCCGCTTGGCGACAATACTCTGCCGAAACTACGACATCTACAAAAAGGGTACCGATAGTCATCAATCGATACCTAATAAGATACAAGTTAAAACTCTCCAAAGGAGATAAGACACCAGAGGGACAAACCGGGCTAGTCATCCAAAAGGAAGGAAAAGAAAGATCTCCACTATACTTAACCTAGGCCCAATGACTTTTCCACTCGTAATCAGGATCAATGACGTGAGCAAAGAGCCTGCGCCAAGGAGTACGAGGAAGAAGATAGTAATAATAAGGGGAATGGGGAGCTTTACTCAAATTGAAGATAGAAGAAAACATTTTGAAAGAAAAGACAGATATCTCTTCAAGCTGATGAACCAAGTGACAAAAAGACATAACGTAACGCCAACTATTCGGGACCAATTGACCCGGTGAAATGTTGTAGCTGCGAAGAAGGGAAGAAACAAAATGGCAATGATCTAAGCGAAAACCTGCCTTGAGCGAGCCTAAGGAGACGGACACATAACCCTCCCGCGGATGCCACAGAAGGGCAGAAGAGTCTGGAAATTCCCAGCTCATAGTGGAGGGAAGAGGGTAATGCCTAAAAGTAACCATAATAGCCTCAGAAACTTGGGGAAAAGATTTTTTGGTGGCCATTAAAGAAACAGAAAGGAATGTAAGATGAAGAAGACAAAGGAGAAGGGGAAAAATGATTACCCCGACAATAGAAAATGACCAGCCTTGTCTTCACAAACAGCGTCTTAAATAAAAGCCCCACTCAAAACCACCTATGGTTTCATGGGAAACCAGAAAATGGACAGGCAAACCGAAAGAGGAACAGGCTGGTTTCTCGCGAAAACCAAAAACCAGCCGTCATTAAATCAAATTGCATTAATGGTTCCGCCACGTGGGCAAGAAAGAGCAATTGGCATAAGGGCAATTACCTTCGAAATTCAAAAGTGCCCGCCAAAGGATTAAAAACAAAGCACGGATCCAAATGCTTCCAGATCTAGTACCCCAGTTCCTATACAGATTCAAAACTTCCTAAATTAAGTATCTCTAGCAGCAAGATCGATTTGAGAAGCAGATTCGTGTATTAGAAACGGACCCGCCAAGATCCTTTTAATCCAACCATTAACAGATACGCGGGAAGATGCGTATTTTCGCAAAAAACTCGTGCATGGAACTCAAAAAAGAAGGCACTCCACGCCCTCTCAAAAGGGGGGGACTAGTGTTAGGGAACTCTAACACATGTTAGTTGTCGAGCTAGAAACTCGTCACGTTAGACTACTATCCTTTTTAGGGATCTCTCCGAATCCCGTGAAATCCGAAGTCAGGATATGCATCCCCAGGGATCCCTCTCCTAAATAAACTTCTTAGTTCGTCCTGCGTACAAACTCGCAAGACTCCCGACTATGCACCCTGCTCATCTATAAATACAGACCAGGTATGCATCCCTGAGACAGATCACTCGTTCCTATTCTTTTCTCCTCCAAAAGTCCCGTATACTAACTTAAGCGTCGGAGTGTTCACGCCAGGAATACCCCCCGCGTTCTCTGATCAGTGTTCTAGTCTTTGAAGAATCAAGGAGGAAATATCTTGAAAGCTGCATCAGCATTCTATTTGGGAACAGCCTAAACAGGTTCTAAAAAAATTCTTAACCATTTGAAGAGAAATAGTTGTTCACATGCCTTTTAAAAATTTGCATGAAATGACTGTTGGGACGATAAACTTTTGTCCATTCCTCTATTAATGTAAGTAGGCTCAAAGACCTCTTTGGTTTCCTCTTTTTTTTGTGGAATATTATCATTATAGAGATCTCAATAGACCTCTATCATTTCCACTGTTAACATAAATACTTCCTCTATCGATCTTAATGCAAGATACCTATTTTCTAGAGGCTATGAAAAACCTCTATCACCTTTGTGCGTTTCCTTTGTTGCTTCTTTTGTCAATCTTGTGCTATGTAAACTTGGTTCTAATGGATTCAACACACCTCTATGGCCCATGTATGGTTCCTCTGTGGGTTCCTTTGCCACTCCAAAACTTAGCAAAACTTCTTAGTTTAAACTCGAGTTATGAATAAGTTTTATTGTCATCAAAGCAAAACTTCATTAGTTTAAACTTGAGTTATGAATAAGTTTTATGGTCATCAAAACCATACCAATAGAATCAACAAGGAAGACATTATCTATTATTATTAAATAGTAAATCCTCAAATTAAGGGGATCTTTTTGTCAAAACTTTGGTACTTTGACGAGAGAGAGAGAGAGAGGAGGCTTTCTCTTGAGGAAAGTGACTCTTCTAGACTAGGTAGGTTTGTTTTGCAAATCTACTAATATGCGAGGTTTTGCAAATCTCTTAATATGCTAGTAAAATGCATGGATAATGACTATCTTTTTTTGTTTCTCTTTTTTCTTTTCTTTCTCCTCTCTTTCCACTCATCATCACTTTTTTTTTGAAGTCATATTGAACTGCCAAGTCCATGACACCCTCCTTGTGGAGAATTACATCCACATACTTGGACACTTTTTTGCTAAAGAGAGATCATGCTTAATCCTTCTCATATGACATTGTGTTTGATTAAAAGTTTATCATGTTGTCCATCTAAGAAAATTGAGATGCTAATAATTCTTCACAAAAATTATGTTTAACTTACAAGATGCGATGTTAAGATCATGTCAGATTTTCTAGAATCTATGATCTGCTCCCTAAACTTGTCTTGTGATTATGTTTGATTTTCTAAAATTTATGATCTATACCTTTGATTTATCCTATAGTTATGTATGATTCGTCGAAACCCTTAACCTATATTCATTGTCTCACAATCGTATCTAATTTGCTAAAATCCATAATCCACACATTTAATTTATCCTATAGCCATGCCTAATTTGCTAAAGTCCATGATTTACACTTGTGATTTATTCAGTATTCATGTCTGATTTGCCAATTGGACTAATTTTGCCTTGTGATCATATCTAATTGGACCAAATTCACAATTTGCACTCTTTATTTTCTCTATAATCATGCTTGATTTATCAAAATTCACTATCTACATCTTTTGTCCTATAATCATGCTTGATTTGCCAAATCCACAATCCATTCCTTTGACTTGTATCAAGATCATGCTTGATTGCCCAATCCATGATCTCCTAACTTATTTACTTTTTTATGATAATTTCATCACTTTAGCATGCTACATGTTGGATATTGGGGCTTAATGACTAGGCTCAACCCATATAGACTAAGCAAATTGACGAATTGAGGGGTTGAGTCTAAATGGATAGGAGCAAACTAATGGTATAAAGCCCAAGCTTAGAGTGGCTAAGTAGACTCTTAGATATGCATACAACCTAGTAGTTGGTAGTGAATTCCATATGCTATAAAAGGTCACCTAAAGAGGCCACCCAAAAGCAATTGCCAACTTAGGGTGGGCATGCGGAAGCTAGAGTCCCAGTCCTCCTTTTACTAGGAGAATCATCCACACACAATGTCTACTAGTAGGTCACGCATGCTAAAAATAAGTTAGTCAAGCAAAGGTAAAGGGATGGGCAATTAGTTACTTAAAGACCTAGGGCTACATATATCCTTCTTTATCTCCTCCATCTCAATTATTTTCTCTCCTTTTTACTTCTATCTTAGATTCTCTCTAACTTAAGCATTGGAGTGGACATACTCTCTTCTTTACCTTACAAATTTGAGTTCTACATGTGCTCCAGGTTAGATGTTAATCAAGATGCACTAAGTGGGTCCTAATCATAGCTAGAGAGGATAAAAATAATTTCAATGTGGTGCCCTCGCTAGAATAGGTTGTTGATGCCCTTAATGGTGGACTTACTACCAATAAGGGGTAGGGTCAACCTTGAGAAATATATGAAGAGCTTCAACAAAGGTTTGTCAAGGCCTATGTATAGTTTGGTACCAATAGGATTGGATTGAAGTTCAAGGGAGAAATCAAGAAGTTCTGGCTATAAGAAACCACAATTGGGGGCTCTTGCCATTGACTAATCAAGCTACTATAATTGTTGGCAAATGAGGGCATCATGAGCAGTGGATTCACAGGTTTGCCTCATTCAAGCTGGCAAATGTGGGCAGAACCAATATAACTAAGCCTAATCAACAATGATGAGTTGCCCTAAACAATGTAAAAGTTGGTGGCAACATGACTCTACTGAATGTGCATAGTTTCCTCATTAAGACATAGTGTCTCTCACAAATCTAGCATTGATACTCCTAGCAAGATCATGAAGCCTCATCTAAGCAAAGTTACCTAGTAAGAGGATGGCCAGGAGTCACTACAACTCCATGATGACCATGCTTTAAAGTTAAAGTATATTAATTTAATTATGTACCTCTTCCAGTTAAGTCAAAAACAAAAGTGGATGAAGTTGACTGGGGTTTGAACTCATCTCCTTCTTAGACTCTGCTACTAGAATTGTTGATCAAGTGTGAAATCATCAAAAAACAGAAATCACACTTTTCTCACAACTCTAAATGCCTAAAAATTTTGAGTGGAAATGGTCAAAATTTTGCAGTGATTGATTGCATTCCTTCTTTACCCATCAACTCCCATTTACACAAAAGGACTGCCAGATGTGGGAGTGGTGAATTTTCCGCAACTTGAAATGTGAGCATGTGGTTTGTAGGCATGCTCCCACGTTTGCACACACCCTCATGGGTGGATAGTTATGCCAACATCTCCCACTCGCACATAATGGGCTTTTAGATCCTCTTAATGGATACAAAATTTTAGTATTTTTTAATTCAAAATCATTCATACAGAAAAATAAACTATGTGACGTGCGAAAGTACTTGCACCTGGGAGCTTAATGCTATGCACCTATTAGGGATATATAGTAACTATAACCCTTAAAAAAATTAACTTTCCATGCCCTAGACTCATTTTGTTACATTATTCCAAATATACCTAATCCTTTAAAAGGTTATACTTAACTATACACATTTTTGCCATGTAATTACAATTATGTTAGCTCTTATATAGTAACATAACTAGTTAACTAGTGAATACAAGCAATAGATGTAACATAAAAGGTCTTCCTTTTTTATATATACCTTTCATCCATAGATTAATTACTTTCCTAGACATGCTCCAGAGAGTAAGATTATTCATAAACATAGGTAACATGCTAATGTTGCAAACATTAAACTATAATTTTAAGATATAGTTGAAAGTCAAATAAGGTATGGTACGAGGCTCATTCTCCTCAAGAACTCACACAATGAGGAGATAAGGATTTGTATAATCAACTCACTTCCTTTATTAGTCACCTAGTACACATAGTATGAAACATATGCTACAGTAGGGTAACTTTCTCAGATGGAGTGTATATTTAAATTCTATAATACCATATAAATCTTAGTTCAATCGCTACCAAGTGCCTAACCTAAGTTCTCCAAGTTCTCACCCTCCAAGTGCCATCAAGATCTCACATTTGGCTTTTAACAAGTTGAATGGGATGTGGGGAATCCCATTTTGGCCATCATTACTACCCATTGTGACCTCATCTTGATCTCATATCAATGCAACATGTATCTTTAAACTTTATGTTCACACAAAACATTCTTTATTCACATATAATATTTTTTCATTTAAGTAGTCTCATCGTTGCTCATTCTCTAAATGCCAGAGGTAATTATTCGTGTGAGAGGACTAATCTCAACCTGTTTGAAATACTTTAGTTTTACATATGCTTATCATGCTAATGTATTCAAGTAGAAAGATGAATAACAAATATTTATTGATAAGTGGTACATTTAAATCTATATAGGCCTAAAGATCTAATACATGACGAAAATACATCTCTGGGAATTGGTTTTGTAAATGGATCAGCAACCAACTAATTTGTAGATATGTACTTTGGAATTACTTCTTTCTTCACCATAATGTCTCTAACAAAATGATATTTTATATCAATGTACTTGATTCTGCAATGGTATTTGAGATTTTTCATATATGCAATAGCTACCTAACTATCATAATTTAGAAATATAAGCTCAGATGTGTCTTCAGTTATTCCCAAATATTATGGGAACCTTCTCAACTAGATTACTTTTTACATCGCAAGTGAACATGCCACAAACTTAGCCTCTATCATATATATTGCTACATAGGTTTGCTTCTTGCCGCTCTATAAGGTGATGTCATTATTTAGCAAGAATATATAATTTGATCTCAATATTTGTGCTCATCCAAGTCTCCTCCCCAGTTAGCATCTATATAATCTTTTAGGCACAAATCACATCTCTGATAGTAAACGAAATAATCTATAGTACCTCTAAGATATTTGAAAATCCTTTTGATAGCTTTCCAATGAGCTTGTCTAGGATTTGACTGATATTAGTTGGCTAAAACCTCGACATAACAAATATTAGGTTGAGTACACATCATACCATACAGCAAGCTCCTCAGAGCACTTGCATAGGAGACATTTTTCATTTCTTCTTTTTCAATGGGTGTCTTAGGACACATATCAAGGCTTAAACCTTTGCCTTTTAGTATATGATTGTCATGGGATTGTGGCTTTGCATATTGAATTATTTAAGAATTTTATTGATATATAGTTCTTGAGAAAGGCTTAGTAATTTCTTTGAACAATTCTTGTAAATTTTAACTCTAAGAATGACAATTGCTTCACTCATGTCCTTCATTTTGAAATTAGTGGATAGCTATTCTTTAATAGCCACTGAAAATCCAATGTTATTTTTGTAACATAAGAAATTATGACTCAATGAAATTTTACATACCATTATCTGGATGATTGTTTAAGGCCATAAATGGATTGTTGGAGCTTGCACATTTTGCGTTCCTGGCCTTCTTCTATGAAACCTATAGGTTGCTCCATGTGGATTTCTTCATACAGTTTTTCATTGAAAAATTCAATTTTAATGTCCATCTGGTGTAATTCTGAATACAAATATGCAATAATTGTAAGAAAGAGGTGAATAGAGGTAAATTTTATAACTGGAGAGAAGATTTTCTCATAGTCAATACCCTCCTATTGGGCAAACCTTTTACCACCTTGTATCTTTTCAATTGATTCATTTGCTCTACGTTTAATCTTGAGAACTCATTTGTTTTAAATTACTTTTTACTCAGATGGAAGATCAACTAAGTCTTAGACTTGATTTGTCCTTATAGACTCCATTTATTCTTCCATTACTCTTCTCCATTCTTTCTTATTTCGGCATAAGAGAGCCTCCATGACTAAGTTGGCTCATCATTATCTTTTGAAGTAACAATAAAAGTTTTCCTCTCAATCTTAAAATGACGACGTGGGATAATTTTACGATTACTACTATGAGGTTAATGTTCTTGAGCTGCATCACTCCCACTTATTCAAGAGGGTGAGGCAATTCCTCTTCATATTCATTTGATTGATTAGGAGTGTCACTACCTTTAGAATTTTTCATTTCATAGAAAGAAATATCCTTTTCAATCTCATCCTTACTAGGAAAATTATTCTTTGAAAATGCAACATCTGGTGACTTTAGCTCAATCATGCTTCCATTCTTATGTTCATGAATGAAAACATATCATGTGGAGTGTTCTGAGTAGTTTATGAAGATACATTTCTTTCGTCTTAGCCCTAATGCATCATACTTGTGAGAGGAATTATGAACATAAGTAGTTACCCCCAAGATTTTAGATCACTTAAATTAGACTTTCTTCCTGTCCATAATTCAAAAATGTTGGTCTCAGGGACCGCTAAACTGTAGGGGTGTGAGTAAAAGTTGGAATCCAAATAGTGAGGAAAATAAATGGTTGTGTAAGTGCAGAAAATAAAATATAATGGAAACACACAAACACAAAAATAATATGAATACAAGGATTATAATGGTTCGGACTCTCTCTTGGCACCTACTCCACTCTCTAAGATTTTCCCAACCTTGGGATCCACAATACCCTAGGAAAATAACCTCCCTTGGTTTTCTGAGCTAATCAAGAACTCATACATTGGTTTTACAAGCTCACTAGAAACTCACAATGTTGGTTTTACTTGAACTCACCAACAACTCTTACAATGATGATTTTCCCAAGAGCTCACCACTAATTCATAAGCACTAGTTTCTAGAGCTAACGTGTAACTCCTGTTGGTTTTTAGAGCTAATTAAAATCTCTCACAAATATAATGTGTACAAGTGAATGCCTCTCTCTAGGCTAAGGTGTACACATAATTAAAGCTTAAATACAAATGATAAAGCAATAAAACACATTACATTATAGTGAATTCAAACTCTTTGAAGTGGTATTGATGTGCTCTTGAAGCTCCTTGATCTTAGTAGCACCTTGGAGTGAATACACTTTGGAAACTTGAAAGAGTTTCTTATATTTGATTTGTCTTTGGCACTTAGAACCCTCAAGCATCTTGTTTCTCTTCAATGGATATTCTATTTATATATTTTGAAGACCCTTGAGACCATTTGGAAGAAGACCGTTTGAATATAGCTATTGCAACGTTTGAATTTTCAACCATTGTGATCGGCAGACAGAATGGGCCAAGTGCCTGTGCCCCAAGCAAAATGACCAAGTGGTAAAATTCCTAGACGCATGTTGTTGTCCATTCCCAGGAGGTATCTCCCTTTGTTGCTTCTGAATGTGTCTTTTCTTCCTTCATTTCTTCCTCTAACATACAAGATCATAGCAAAATATCATTAGCTTAGTTCAAACCATAAATAAGTTTTGTTAATCATCAAAACTAGACCCCTAGGGTCAACAATAAGGTGTAAAAGCTACTAACTTAGCGGGCATACAGTTAAGTATATAAGTTGTAGTCAGTAATGCATTTCCTTAATATGATATGGGTAGATTTGCCTGCACCATCATAGATTTAACCATGTCCAACAAAATCTTGTTCCTTTTCTTTACAACACCATTTTATTACAGACTTCCATAAATGACTATTTATCTGACATTATCCTTTTCATTAAAAAAAACTCTGAACTACTCAAATAAATACTCACATCCATGATTAGTTCTTCAAGCTTTGATTGTGCAATTCAATTAACTCAACCATACTCATATAATGTTTGAAGCACTCTAATGCTTTTGACTTATGGAAGATCAGGAAAATATGACCAAACTACATGTAATCATCTGTAAATGTGATAAAATATGAAGCACCATGCCTTGTCCTTACATTCATTAGACCACAAATGGTTTAATATATTAGCTACAATGGAAACTTCGCTTTAGTTGCTTTAACAAATGATTTCCTTATTATCCTTTTAGTCATACAATGCTAACGAATGGGCAAGTCAACTTTAGCAAGAGGGTATAATAAGCCTTTTTTAGCTAATCTATTCATTCATTTTTACCTGATATAGCCCAATCTAGCATGCCACACATTTACATTTAGATTTGCATCACTAGAAGGAGTAATTATAGAAAAGCAACTATCATGTGATATGAACTTATCATAATCAACATCAAATATAATAAAACTATTTGAAATAAAACTAGTACCATAAAAAGTTGTCCCAAAAAATAATCATACACAATCACCATGAAAATTTAGGGAATAACCTAAGCTAAGAAGAGATGTAACATAGACTAAGTTTTGCTAAATGTCTAGTGCATAGAGGACATGGTGTAAGAATAGGGTTCATCTGCCACACAACTCTAGTTTGTATGTCCCAATCCCTTTGAATTTTACTTTGGAGTAATTCTCTACATATATCTACCTCATTCTTACTAGAATCTGGCGATACTCTATAAATGTTTCTTGGTCTCTAACTAGATGGTCCATTGCTCCTGAGTATATAATCCACATAGGATAAGATTTAATAAGTATCACCGAGTTAGATACATAAATAAAAGCATGGGGAATAGGGTGGGTGCTACCTTCTTTGGCTTAGTGCATTCACGAGTAAAGTGACCCAGCTTGCTACAATTATAGCATTTCAACTTAGCCTTGTCTTTTTTTTCTGCCACACTTTCCACATTTGCGCTAGCCCTTCTTAGCTTTCCAGGAGCCCTTCATATATTCACTTCCTTTCTTGAGGAACTTCTGGTTTCTCTTACACTTGAAGTTCAAAGTTCCACACAAGTTAAAATTAGCCACTTAGGCCTATCCTAAAGATTGTGCAGCCTCAAGACACTCATCTTCTAGCATTAGTTAACACACAATGTTATCAAACTTTTGGATGTTCTCATTATCCTTCATGTTAACTTTCATATACTCCCAGCTATTAGGAAGGGATTTGATTACAACCAATACCTAATACTCATCTATAAGAGTATGTCCAACTAACTTAAGCTTTCTAATCAAGTTTGGCGTCTCTCTAAGATGTCACCTTATATTGTGATTTTGGCATTTCTTGTAGGTATCAAACTTAATAGTGAGTCTCCTCACCTTAGTGGTAGAGGAACTGCCAAATTTCTCTTTTAAGGTAACCCACATAGTCTAAGCTATCATATACTGCTTAAACTTGCATATGAGATCATCTGCATATTATTGAGCAACATGATGCAAGCAATACTATTTTTCTTTTTCCAAGCTATAAAAGCCTTATTATTTCTTCTGTGTTGAGTAGTATTACCACTCTTAGGTACATTCATGGTATTATTTAATGTCTTAAGGACTTCATAATCTTCTAAGATGTACTAGATGTTTCGGTGCCATACATTAAAGTTATCACCTTTCAACTTTTAATCTTTGTTTAGGTCTACGACAATAATTTTGGAAGCCATGGATTGGATATCGAGTAACTACAAGAGACATGTATATAATTATTATTAGCATCTTACAACATACAACAATGATTTTACTAGAGAAACAAACTAAAATAATTATCACATGATATAAGGAATAAAATCAAAAGTTTGTTATGCTCGCAATCATCTTTCGTATCTCAAATGTCAAGCTATAATTTATTTCGTTCAACTATACAAAATCTTAGTTCTAAGTGAGAATTTCTTTGAATTATGCCAACTCAAGAACTCCAACTTAAACAAAGATATACTTTTATTTCAAACAAAAGGAAATTCTAAAGAAAATAATAAGATTAATAAAAAAATTATTTTTTATACTTGTAAGTTCAGTATTAACCATGAGCATTGCAAAAAAGAACCGTGTGGTCCATATACATAGCTCTTGGCGCCACTTAACTTAACCAAAAATCTCTTTTTCCTATGTTGGTCGTCACAAATCTAGCTGCGCAAAGATTGAGACAAGTTAAAAGTATTGTGGATTACCTTATCCTAGTCAATAATTGATGCTCGTTCATCAACTCAAGCTCGCACCATGCATGAATAGGTTTTAGGTTATTTCTTAATTGACTCAATGAAAGCTTTTTTCTTTGCCAAGATTCTGGTAGAGAGTCAATAATAACACAGGTATATTGCCTTAGAGTAAGGCACGTTAATACCTTTGCCATGTAGTTCCACATACATATTGATCATGAAAATTAGATGATCATATACATTATACTTTGGCTTCATCTTATAATTCATGAAGTATATTAGTATATTCATTGGGGTCTTCAATAATTCTTTATTCATAGTGACTACAAGCAATACAAATAATGAAGCATATTATATTAATGAAAGAAACATTTAATGTATCAAAAATGCATAAAAAGATCTCAAACATAGAATCCAACGCTTTTAGTGGATTCAAAGCTCCCAAAAATATATGGATTGACTATTTCTTCATCCAAATAGGAGTTCATGAGTAAAAAATTTACAAAAAATAAAATAAACAAATAATGAGGTGCCAGATGTTGCTAGCAAGCTTTCGCTGCCAGTTACAACCTGGGTGTTGGGTCGCTGGTACTAGGCCATTGCTTGGGAGTCCGTAAGCCTATTCGACTTTGGGTCTCTTCACTATTATCGTGACCTACAACCTCTTGTCGCTGGCCATTTGCTGATGCTGATGCGGCAGTGTCAGGCTACCCAGTTCCAACCTGCTACAAGGCCCAAATTTGGCGAGCCTAGGATGGGTGTTTGGTGGGCTTAGAATAATGAGGCCTAAGCATTAGGTGACATTGAGGCAACGACGCTAGGGGCCTAGCATAGTCGTCCTTTCTTCCCTAACAATGTCCAGCGGCTTCCGGCCACCTGATGGCCTTCCTTTTTTTATTTGCATTAAAAAAATTATGAATCCCATTAAAATCCAAAACAATTATGTCTGAAGCAATTCAATTTGGAAGAATCCAAATTGTTGTTGGGATTCCAATTTGTTGAACTCTCTAATTAGAAATGAATCCAAATTTTTAAGAACGGCCAACTCCTCTCTCTTAAAACAATTTAGAAATTCAATTCTACCATTCGGAAACTATTCTAACAAATTGTATAATTATAATTTAGGCATATGACATTCAAAATAAATTAATTGAATTTGAAAACAAGCCATAACCGCAAATTGCCTAGCTCTAATACCAATGAAGTAAATTAATTTAATCATGTACCTCTTTCAGTTAAGCCAGAAATGGAAGTGGATGGAGTTGACTCCAGTTTGAACTTATCTTCTTCTTAAACTCTGCTACTAGAATCGCCAATCAATCGTGGAATCACCAAAAAATGGAAATCACACTTTTCTCGCAACTCTAAATGCCTCAGAATTTCGAATGGAAAGGGTGTAAAGTTTTAGTCATTGATTGCATTCCTTCTTTACCCATCGACGCGCCATTTACATAAAAGGACTGTCAGAATGTGTGATTGCGGTTTGCAGGCATGCTCCCACGTCCACACGAACCCTCTTGGGCTGGGGGAGGGGGGGGTGGGGCGCGTGTTGGAGGCAGTTATGCCAACGAAAGTGTTCTACCTTAGAAAGGAAGCTCACTTATGCAGGAGACACCTTTCAAGCTTTCAGAATATGGTAAGATATTGCGTTTGCTAAGAATCGAGAGCTAATATTTATAGAAAATTTTTGGGAGTCGGCACCATTCCATTGTTGCGAGAAACCTTCCACCGCCTTTGATGTTTGGGTGAATGTGGTATGATGATGAGGGTGAATCTGTCATTTTAATAAGCCTTTTTAAAAATTATAATGGATATACATTTTTTATTTCTACAAAATTGTACTTTTATGGGAGCAAACTCATCATTTTTGGAGCTATAAAGGTTGATGGTGCCTCTTAGAATGCTAATGGGAGGGCGAGGTGGCCACCACTTTGAAAACGCATGAAAAGGGTGGGTTGGCACCACCACCTTGAAAGGAATGGTTTCCATTTATTCTTACCTTTTTTTAATTTTGTTATATTATATTGTACATTTTCTTTTTGCTTTGATTTAGATGGTCCACCTTAATATTTCATGATCAAAGTAGTACGCTTGTACAATTACAAATTAATTTTTATGATGGACAGCTTGGATAGAAGAAATCTTGAGTCAAACTATTTGATTTCATTTAATTTTTATTCTTTGTGTACTTTCAGTGAAGGAACTTTGTTAGATCATAAGTTCTTGGATGTTGATCATTTCTTAATGAATTTTTGTGGTATGATTGTGATTCCATGCTCTTTATTTGATCGTACTAGATTGATCAAATTCGTACTCAACATGCATTTATGAATGAATTTCTCTTTATTTCATTATTTAAAACTCTATGCTCATTTTTAGGTCTTGTTTAGCAGTTCGAGTTGATTTTTCTTAACAAATTCATTTCTTAATTGTGTACATTTCAAGTAATTAACCTAACATTTCTTTCACTTTTGACTGATACCATAATCACTACATTTAGCTTTCATGCGTATGCAAAAACTTAAAGAGAAGAAACAAAAGCATACACGGGCATCTCAAATTTTAGAAGAAATTGTCTCCCGATCCCAAACTTCCATGTGGGAATACGACGCTGGTGCTGTTGCTTACAGAACATTAGAAAGTTCTCGCAAGGAAGATAACGACTTCAAAAGCCTCCCACAAGATGCATCTCCAGACGATGTGACAAAATGTTCCAAAGGAAATACAGGGGGCGAAAGATAAAAATGCGATTAAAGGTAATGCAGATTACATTCTTCTTTTAGTCTTTGCACTTTATAAGCATATGCCTTAAGGAATTGATTGGTAGAATAAAAGAAACCAACAAATGAAGTAATATTATCATCAGTCTTTTTCTCTCGCGAATAATGCTTGGATTATCAAATTGAAATTTCTTTATTCTGGCTAACTTATTTTCACCTTGAGAGTCCAGTAAGAAGATGCATGCTATCGTATATTTATGTTTTTCTATACTTCATGGGGGGTGGGTGGGTGAGGGTTGTTTGGGGGACTGGTGATGGGGGAATTTAAGCAGAAGTTCAAGTATATGGCCCCACTTAAATGTAGCACATGGAGTCTAGGTTTATATTGAATCTTGTGCCGGAAGAAGTCGCCCGTTGAACATCTATCCTAACGAAAAGGTTATATGGGTATATCTCAGAAGAATTCCTCGTAAACAGAATGAAAAAAAATCTTATAGTGTAATTACTTCTACCAAATTTCTGGCAAATAAAAGTGCCGAGAAAGTGCTACAAAAATTTTCATGCAGGTAAAAAGGAGTCCCCGATTTTAGTTGCTGTAATTAAGGGGGTGACGGAGATGGTGGAAAAAAATTCTAGAAGCTTACACTGTGGCGATTCGTGATGTCAATCAGGATGGAAAAAATGCTGTACTCTTGGCTGTGGAGAATAGACAACCTTATGTATACAAGTTGTGCAAAAGGAAGTTTGCTGCCAAAGAGAGTGCATTTCAGAAAGTGGATAATTGCTGAAACAGTGCCTTACACCTTGTGGCAACACTAGGCGATCACGAGCCATGGAATATCCCAGGTGCAGCTCTACAAATGCAGTGGGAGATAAAGTGGTATAAAAGGTAAGGTACAATTGCTAAAGTCTGGTATTATACGAAAGGAAAATATTATTTGTCTATGCAAACATTCTATATTTGGACGACAAGATAAACATTTAAAATTATATTTTTTGTCTTTTTTATCTAAAATAAATTAGTTAAAAGAATTTTATTTGCGTAGTAGTTTGGTAGCGCCTTTTAAAAAATTCATAATTTTAAATTACCTCCATCCTTCATAATCTTCCAAATGTATTAAAAATATAAACTTGTGATTTGTATGCTACTATTTATGTTTCCATTAAAGGCCTGTTTGCATAGGATGAAAGAAGGCTTCTCTCTCTTTTTACTTGATTAGACATTTAGTTATCCCAACCAACTTTAGTTTCTTTGTGCATATCTTCCATTATTTAATAATATTTTTTTAATAAAGATTTATCTGTTTTATTTGTATTCACTACTTTACCATAATTAAGACAACATTTTTACTCATATAGTATCATTTTTTAATTCTTTGAGGTAAGATTTAACTATCCAAATAACATACCTTAAATGATCTTCTATTAATTAAGGACTAAGCCTTTATCTAAACTATATCTCAACTCTAGGCTACACTCACGTTGGAACGCATTCCACTCTACTACATGCCATTTTCACTACAAGACTTACGTAAAAATGTTAGTATTTGTAAGTATAATATGCAAGTGCATGAATAGATAATCGCATGTTGAAAGATATACACACACAAAACAAAAACAACTTTTTATTTAAATTTTCGATGGTCAATGAAGATTCAATAAGATTAACCTTGAAATTTTGACCGCTCTCTCCCTTTGAACAGTTTGTCAAAAGATTTATGCCTCGCCTTATCTTCACGCGACTTAATAACGAAGGGCAAACAGCCAAGGAGGTGTTCACCGAAACACACAAAAAGCTGGTGCAAGGTGGTGTGAAATGGCTTACCAGTACAGCTGAATCGTGCTCGGTTGTAGCTGCACTCATTGAAACAGTGGCTTTCGCCACAGCGACAACAGTTCCTGGTGGAGTTAAACAAGAGACGGGAGTCCCAACTCTTGAGGGCAAACCAGCATTTGAGGTATTTGCCATAACATATCTAATTGCGCTGTGCTTCTCAGCCACATCCTTGACCATGTTCCTTGCTATCCTTACTTCTCGTTACCAAGAATCTGATTTTCGTGTAAGCCTGCCAGCAAAGCTGATATTTGGCCTAAC
>JAYJMB010088480.1:1617-19374 GCA_036873735.1 Pouteria campechiana | reverse complement strand
CAAGGAAAATTTGTGTTCAGGTGCTTTTCCTGTATTTGCTTGGCATCTGTGATGTCAAAATCTAATGTGGATGGCAACAGCATTTGGTAGGAAGAAAAATGCAAAATTGAGAATTTCTATCCAGGTGCATCCAGGCTGGAAAGAAACAACAGAAATTTGATGGGGTAGCAGAATCTGTGGAGATGATTTTATCTCATTAATTCAGGATTTCTTGATACAATGGGGCATTAGGCTTACCTATTCTCATTGGATCTAATATTCCAAAGCAGTTAGATCTATTTTTATTGGTGTTTGAAGTTGTAATTGCTTGTTTTATTTTTTGAAATATAAACTGAATTATTATTTTAAAACGATGATTTTTTTAATTTATCAATTCAAGACTTTTTGTAGCTTCCAAGGCCATCTTTGTGAGATTGATTGTGATTGTCGTCTAAGACCTCTGGAAGATATAATGATGAACCTTACATAATTTTAGATGCTGTCAAGTAACTCTATGGTGACTATAATTTTATGTCAGATATGGGATACAGCTGGTCAGGAGAGATTTCAAAGTCTTGGTGTTGCTTTCTATCGTGGTGCAGACTGCTGTGTTCTTGTTTATGATGTCAATGTCATGAAGTCATTTGAAAGCCTCAATACTTGGCGGGAGGAGTTTCTACTTCAAGTAACTTTTTTCTATTTGAGATCAGAAACTAAGGTTTCCCACAGTACATGCTATGTGTTCATTTTTGTGGTTTTGATGTACAGGCAAGCCCATCTGACCCTGAAAACTTCCCGTTTGTTGTGCTGGGAAATAAAATAGATGTAGATGGTGGCAACAGCCGAGTGGTAAGACATTGCTGCTTTCACTGACATAATGTTGCATGACCTTCCACTGCATACTGTTTCTGCTCTGGGTCCTGAGCTGTTTGAGTTTTGTTTTTTGAGTGCTGCTCCTGGTAGGACTCTGCAGAAGAATTTTTCTTGACCCTATCTCTTCCCCGGAAGAGGGTTCTAGGCAATTAATACATTTGTTTTCATTAAGTATGTTCTTCCTGCTTATTGTCTTTATAATTTATTTGTGGTTCTTCAGGTATCTGAGAAGAAGGCAAAGGCATGGTGTGCCCAGAAGGGTATTCCCTACTTTGAGACATCTGCAAAAGAGGGTATTAATGTTGAAGCTGCTTTCCAATGTATAGCTAAGAATGCTATCAAGAACGAGCCTGAGGAAGAAATGTGAGTAATTTAAGAAAAATGTTTCTAAGCTCTGCATGCCATCTCCTTTCAGTTTTCATTTGTTTTATTAGTATCTAATACTTATCGTGGATTTGTGGTCTGACTGCTTGCAAAAAAATTGCCGCCTAAAATTTTGAATAAGATTGCATTTCAGAAACCCAATTATGGATTTTGGTTCTTGACATGCATCTTGCATGTGATGTTTGAGGAAGTGCCAGAGCAGAAAATGGAGCTGCTTTAATTTGAGGTGTTGGTTGTGGCATTTTCCCCATCCCCAATTCTTATGGGGATTCCTACTGCAACTATTATTCACCTGCACACCAATATGTCATCATTTCTATCTTGTAGCAACTACTGAATATACTAGTATACAGTCTTGTTGGCACATTATCCATCTCACCACCTTCACCTGCACCTAAAAGCGCAGTTCTACTGACATTCATTGTCTAGTCAAGCCCCCATTTTGTAAAAGTGGATTTTCTAAGACTAAAAGCTGTATCTGTGTACCTATGTTGACTTTCCTTCTTGAACTGCTCATGGGAATCAGCGTTAATCTTTAGACTGTATTTCAAAATCTCGATGGGTCTGATCAACACCCAGCTTGTGTGTCCCTGGAGGAGTCTGGCTGCATCTAAATGTGACTTGAGAAGGCTTTTGAGCACTTGAAACAAAGTAGAAAACAATGTCATGTTACGGGTTGAGCACCAAAAGGATTTTTGCTTTTTCTTTCTTTTCTTTTCTTTTCTTTTCTTTTTTTTTCAAGTGTTAAGGTGCAGAGTTTGGAAAGCATGATCATTTACATGCTATTTAATTTATTACTTGGGATTCTCTAGTTCAATGACATTCTCTTTCCTTACTGTGAAGATACCTCCCAGACACCATTGATGTGGCGGGCAGAGGACAGCAACAGAGGTCATCGGGCTGTGAATGTTAGGTGGTTGCTCTGCTCAAGATTGACAGCAGCAGTTGCAGCTTTCTCTTCCCAATTGTTATGCAGTGATACTCTGAAGCTTTTTATGTATAATATACATTTAAAGGTAAAGGAAATTGTTAGCTTGCCCCCCTTGGATGATCTTTTCTGCCCTCTTTTCCCTGAAAAATTCTTTTGTCGCACTAAGATTGGATATTTGTATTCTCCCTGGATATACGGTAAATGGTATTAGTGGGTTCTATTTCTATGCCAACATTTTGGCCTTTTCATAGTCGGTTGTTGTCTGAGATGCCGTTATTTAGGTCACGTCAAAACATTCAACTGCCCATTAAATCAAAGTCCACATTGTGGTTTTCGTGCAAGCCGCATTCCTACTAGCGGAAGGCATCCAGCTGCAGGGTGCTAAGAGCTGTTGTATGCGGTGTTAACGGCAGCCATCATCAAGCAGCAGCGTCCCTGTGGGCGGTTGGTATCCCTATCCGTTTTAATTATACATTTTCTACAATTAAATCTATTTTTTATTATTAACTATATCTTTTTCTTTAAAATTATTATTTTAACAATTGCTAATGTCATAATCTCTTACATGCTAACGCGTGGCTTTTTAAATTTGGAAGGCCACTGTCCTATTTTTATTTATATTTGGTAATGACAGCAGCTCTTGAAAAGTTTCAAAATACCAACATCCCGGGAAACTGGGCTAATGAGGCAACTTTGGTAGAGAGGTTTTTAGTTTCTTTCACGAAATCATCGTTTAGATTACTTCAACATCAACATGGCCCTTAAAATAGATTTTAATTATAAAAGTTCTATACTCTAATTTTAATGTAAGTCTTTACATTTTTTTAGGAAAATGTCGCTCAATAACTCTTTGCATGGAGCTGATTTCGTGGGAACTGCTTGCTAAAAAGCCTTCTGAGAAGCAACTTCAAACCTGGCAACAGTAGCTATGTTTTGTGTCTTGGATTCGACTTTAGCCAACGACCTGGCTTGACCTAAAACCACGTGTATTAATTCTAAAGTAAATAAAAATAAAACAAATAATTAAAAATATAAATAACCAGAAAGATTTCGGCGATAGCTGAGATAAATAAACGTAAAGGCGGTTATGGGTGTATAAAAGAGAGAGTCGAGGGGTCGCAGCGGTCAGAAAGAGGTTGGTGTTGGGGTTCCGACGTCAGTTGTGATGGAAGCAAAGGATAATGAAGGGCTGCTGAAGATGATCCGTCCGCCACGCCTGGAAGACGCGGGCCTCGAAGACTCCGCTCTGCCGCCTGAAGCCATCAAAGAGGCCTTTCTTAAAGCGGCAAGCTCGGTTCGATCCTGTGCGAAAATTGTGCTCTCCGCCGATGATGATGATGAAGTCGAAAGTGGGAGTTGCGTCCAAGATCCCGGGCCGAGCAACGGAGAAGTGCAGGATGCGCTCACAGGCCCCTTCCCCGAGAATCCGGCAACTTGCGGCGAAGCGGAGAAAGGAGGATTGCCGAAAGGGAGTGGGGATAAGGTGATCGATGCGGGAGGGGGAGGTGGAGATGGAGAGGCTTCTTCTGATAAGGTGGTAGGGGTGGAAGTGCCGGAGATTGAGGGGCGGAAAGGAGGTTGTGTCGAGGGGTTGTTGGAGGGTCTCGAGATTGGGGAAAAGGGCGACTTTGAAGTTGAAGAGTCTGAGGATGAAAATAGACCCATATTAGTTGAAACTTACATTTGAATTTCTCTGCTTCTCCTGTTTCTGTTTTGTATGTTGCTTGCAACAAAACTCACACCTTCTTCTCATCTATCAGTCTGGTTTTCTGTTTTTGTTTTTCAATATTGTTGGACGTTTCCGATCTCAAACTTACGGACTCTAATGTGTCAATCGCTAAATAGGACAAGGCTAAAACAAACTATTACTCGATTACATGATCACAATACGCGAGCATTTCCAGTGGATGGTGTTAAATGGTGTGCAGTGTAAAGGGCAATTTTCATGGGGTGCTCCTGTGTTTCGATACAAACCCTTAGCAAGCATTTTGAAAAAAATGACCGGTAGCGAAAGCATGTTTTATGCAAACATAGAAAAGATTGAATGGAACGAGGAATGAAAAGAGAATAACGATTGGCCTGAAAAAGATAATAATGGAAAAAAAATAAAAATAATGATGAAAAAAAAGAAGTAAGGATTGATTTGAGAGTGTAGTGTGTAAATGGTGTAAAAGATGTAAAACTATTATTATTATTATTTTTTGATTCAGTTTATTTTTGGTGCCTGTGATTTTACCTTCTCAAAATAAGCATCATAAGTAAAGCTGCGGTTCATGAACGGCTAGGATCTAGCGTGCTGCTGCCCGTGCTGATCGCTGTCGCCGGGTTTCACAGACTTACCGGTTCAGTCGCTGAGTGGGTTCGTTATCCACAACCTTCCCATGCCGATGACAGTCTGTTCGAAAAACTACCCTCTTCTCTTCTCCTCTCCTCCGATTTAGTAAAAAGGGAACAAAACCCCAAAACCTTACAACGGCATTTCCATTTTTTTTTTTAAAAAAAAAAAATTTTAAGCCTGCTCATCACCCATCGGTTCTCTTCAGCATCTGCAACTATGCTGTTGAAATCTCCCAATCTCTTCCGTCTCCTCCCTTCAAACACACGTCGCCTCCGTACCGTCTCCGCCTCCTTCGGCAGCAGCAGCTTAGAAAATGCAAAGCCGCCTGATTTCGCGAAATATAAAGAAGCTTTTGCCAAGAGAATGGCCATGGCAGGGTTGAAACCTCATCACAGAATCGGTAAGCCAATCTCTCTTTGTGATCTAATCATAGAATGCTCGTCAGCCGGTATTAACAGTAGACGAATTTGATTTTCAGTTCGGGCAGTCGGGCCATTGATAGGGAATGTTGATTTTTAGTGAGACATTGTGTATGGGCCGTTGATATAGAATTTTGGGCGAAGTTGATGATACCGTTTAGAGAGAGAAGAGCATGGAAATGTATTTTGCGTAGCTGTATTGGATCTTGATAGCTGTTAAGTCTGGTGCTTTGGTTGTATACTTGTATGTACCTCTGGTGATCGATGGGAGATGTAAAAGGCTGTTTAATTTTGTTCATTAAATCCTCACTACTAGCAGTGAAATGATGCTGCAAGGTTGATTGAACGTTAATAAGGTAGGCTGCCTGACATATTCATGCAACATTCTATTAGCATTTTCATAAAGAATTCAGTTTTTTCTTGCCCACAGAGAATGCTTGTACATACTGATTGCCTTTATGACGGGGGCTATAATTCACTGTTTTGCTTAGGTTTCAGATATCAGTAACTATCCTCATTCTGGTCATTTGAAATTTATATATATTTCTCTTATTTGTTTGTTCATATGATTGTTTATCTTTTCGCATAGGCTGCTCAGTTCATTGGTGCGCTAGGCCCCACTGTAGATGGATTGTGCCCTAAATATTCCAAGTTTGCAAACATAATAACCACTAACCATATGCCTATCTTTTTCAAGTTGATGGATAGCAGCTAACACATTTCTTTTCTTAATTCTTAGAGTTGATGGATCATATTGATTAATTATTAATTTGTTTTAAGCAGTATCTGGTGTATTATTGGTTCTTTTATCAGAACCTAAGACAAAAGGTAAGAGTGCTATTTTTGGTGGGCTGTGAAAGAATATGGACTGAAGAAGATTCTTTAATGTTATTTTTTCTCATCTTTTTAAGTTTTGTTTTGCATGGAGTTGGGTGTGGCTTGCTCCACAAACAGTGCTCTTGAACAAAGAAGTGGTCTGGAGTGCTCAGACATGGCCTAGTTGCACAAACTGAAAACTGTCTTTTGCCTATGTGTGCACCAAGAATCACAAACATAGCTTCTTTTCTTAGTGTTCAACAATGGTTACAACAGTGATAGTCAATCACTTGTTTTGTTGCAGCTTTGGGTGTTTCTGGTGGACCAGATAGTATAGCACTCTGCATTCTGGCACTGGGTTGGAAAAAAGATGCCATGATTGGGATGGATGAGGTTTCAAATTGTGTCAGTGGAATCGTCGGCATTGTTGTTGATCATAAGTTGAGATCAGAGAGCACAGAAGAGGCAAACCATGTTCGTAACATGGTCTATAGGATGGGTCAGTACACTATTTTACACTTTTGAAGGAGTATACCCCAATGTTTTGAGTGAACAATCATGACGAAGATTTTTTTTTGCAGGAATTAAATGTGAGATTGCACAATGTGATTGGTTGGAGGGTAGGCCAAAGCCAGGACATTTACAAGAAGCTGCTCGGGAGATGAGGTAGGTTTTTCTGTGTTTTAGGATTTCTGGTAACAGTTCATTCCAAGGATGCTAATTCTTGAGGTATATCATTCTATTGCACATTTATTGATTGTTGAATTGAGAGTTTAGGAGATCGATGTCTTTCTTCCCTTCTGGTATTGATTCGATATGATTCAATATTTTTTATGCTACTCAATCTATGCTATTTTGTGTTTTCAACTCAGTATTCTCCACCTGGACTGGGTATGGATCTTGTTCTTAAAAAGAAGTCATGAATGTATCAAATTATTTGTCTACCAGATGATGTGATCACTACTCTCCAAGCAGAAAATCCTAGTCTTAAAAAACCACATCGATCTTCCCACCTTGTGTACCCACATGAGCTCTTGCTGGCCATGACCTGTTTTCTTTCGTGTTGTTGAGGATTTCTTACATCCATGATTGGAAATACATCAGTAATGACAAAGTAACAATGATGACGATTGTGATGAGGACAATAAAGTGAAAATGCGGATTGGCATGTTGTTCTATTTTTGATGACCTCCACCTTTTCCATGCTACAAGGGATCTAATAAAATTGGTACACATTGTGCTAACATATATTTCTGTAGTAAAACTAGTATTAGATAAGAGGGCAGTCTAATTTTGGAAGTTAATCATGTATTAGGTTTGATAATTTCACCAATTCTTCCTCTGTTGCTTCATATGCAACTATTGGAAATTGACAATTGACTTTGATGGCAACATGTTTTCTTTGTGGAATTATCAATGAAAAGCATATTTTGTTTTTGGTGCCTAACTACCTTGATTCTTAATTTCAGGTATCAACTTCTTAAGGAATTTTGTATCGAATACCAGATTGGTGTCTTGCTTATTGCACACCATGCTGATGACCAGGTTTTGGCTGCATCTCTTCATTCGATGCTCAATTATTTTGGTTGTATCCTTTATCATAGCCTTCACTTCTATTCCCTACTTCAAATTTCTCCCTTGCTGCTGTAGTTATCTTAGATATGCTCATCAATGTTTTGTGTGATATTCACGTTGTTACCCTTTTTAATCTCTTTACATTCATGATGTAAGTCATAGATGTCCATTATCACTTACCGATAGCCTGTAGAGAATTAATTTCAAACAACTTTTGAACTTGTGAAATATGCTGAACTGTGGATATCTTTATGGCAAATTGGTATTCTAATGTGGTTGACATCTGATTCCATTTCCACATTCTCAGAATTTGTGTAAATGCCTCTGATTGAGAGGATCACTGAAACATGCTTTTTCATTCAAAATTGCTCATTGCACAAATCCCACATGGACGTATCATGACCCCAAGCAATTCACCATACTCTTCCTCAAACTGTGGGCTTCATAAAATTGCAATTTTTTCCATTGACTTTGAGTCTTATGGAAGTTGCACTGCACTGACTTGGTAGTGGGGACTGAATTACGCACTTCTGTTTATTACCTACAAGCCTTTGATTATAATTCTTTATAGACTTAGTGAAGGGAATTGTGCTTTGTTTATTGTTTTCACTTCTAAAAATTCATGTTGATGATGCAGGCTGAATTGTTCATTTTGAGACTGTCTCGCAATAGTGGTGTCCTTGGACTTGCTGGCATGGCATTTACTTCTCAGTTGTTTCCTGCATGTTTACGTTGCTTTGGAAAAGATTCTGGCAATCATGGAATTCTGCTAGTGCGACCACTCCTAGATTTTTCAAAAGAAGACTTGTACAATGTCAGTGCTTCTTCTCAAGGCAAGCTTATCTTTGAGCACAATTTTCTAGGTACTATTTTTTTTATTTACTTTTGCTACTTTATTGTGTTTTATCTTAAGCTTAAACACACACACACACATGCGCATACACACAGGGACTTCTTATCATGCATAGAATATTATTCACTCATTAGTCCTCTGAAATGCGAAATTTGAAGGGAATTCATATGAGGATTTCCCGTAATTGTGTCATGCTTGATATTAAATTTGTTTTCCAATTGTTTATGTTTTAGGCAGCACCTGTTTGGCTCTTTGATATGCAAAGTATGATTATGATTGGATGTTGCTATTTTACGTGTTCAAGCTATTTTTGATATTCCTTTAGTCTAGGGCACTTTTTCTGCAACATTTTCTTGACATTGTTTCATTTCTTCTTTTGAGTGCAGTGTATATGTGGAAGCTTCTTATAATTGATATTTTTGCTTTTATACAGATATGTCAGCTAGATGGTCAAAAATGGGTGGAGGATCCAACTAATCAAAATCCTTTGTTTGCTCGTAACAGAATACGCATGTCATTAAGAAATTTAAGTACAAGTGAGTAGAAGCACTATATATGAAAATTTGGATTAACTTTGTCTGTTTACAACTATTGTTTGAGAAAATGTTACCCATAAAATTTTATCTTACAATTTTTGTTGGTGAAAATGTATTTTGCATCCGTGAGTTATCTCTGAGTGCTGTCTACTGTTGGGTTGTTTTGCTTTCCTGTTCCACATAAGTACCTTCATGAAGTTAACTTGGTTCAAACAATTCAGGTGTTTTCAGAACAGAACTGCAAGCAATTATCTCAGCCTGTCAAAAGACACGCCGATATGTTGACCAGACATGCTGCAATTTGATACATCAGGCATTGATCACCATGGATGTAAGTATAGTTTCGCATCTGAAACATTATTGTAGTATTCTTCTGCTACATTTTGATATTGTTATTAACTACAAAACAAAAGGGATCAGTTGATTTTTATTCTGCATCTCTTGTTGACTAAAATTCTTGCATGTTAATGCCATACAAAATAACCTTCAGATATGATTGGTGAAATTATCCTTCCTAGGCTGAATGGATAAAACAAATTGCGAGTTAAAGAGGCAAAGTTTTGTTTGCAGTTAACATAGATTTTTGACTTATTTGTTAGACAGGGGTAGACTGAAGATGATTACCTGATTTTGGATATTGTTGAGAATTTTTATTTTGTAAAAATAATTTTAAATATAATATGGTGGGTGTTTCTAGACCATCTTTAAATTTGGAGGCCCTCAAGGGACTCACAAATAGCCCTATGCCTTGAAAGTGACATTTGCATTTTGGCAGGAGTGTGCTTGGGTTTCTGACTTGCATTCAAAATCCAAAGCTTAAAATTTCTCATGGTCTTTTGATGTCAAGACCAGACACTTTAACCTGCCAAATATTAAACAAAGGAGAGGAGAAAGGCAAAGTGGTCTAGCTTTAGCCTGCAAAGAATTAACCGAGGTGCTAGAAGTGCTTCAAAATGGGGAGTTTCTTTGGTTGTTTGAAAAGAAGATGAAGTTTAGTTGGAGAGTTTTGAAGGATTATTAATGTCTTTGAGGAAAGCTGTGTGGATGTGGCCTGTACTTGGGTGAATCAACAATCATAGATGGGTATTAAATATTCTCTGCAGTTTGTTATCGAAAGGACTACCAGGTCAAATGATGAAAAAAATTGATGCCAATATCTAAACTTGCATGTCAAGGAGCATTCAAACTTGCAAAATACAGAAGCAACAATTTCTAAATCAAAGATGTGGCCTGGGAGAGAGAACTTTTTTTGATTGAGTTAGTGGCTTGGACTCACATGTACGGTTTTTAGCGTTGTTAATGAAATTGCGTATGGCCTGAGAAGGGGACTTACTTGTCCTGTTTTAAGCATCCTTTGTGAAACTGTGTGTGGTGTAGGACGAGGGACTGATTTGTCCTGTTTTGATGACTCCTAGCGAAACCACATCTGGTGAAAAACGAGGGACATACCTTTATTGTTTTAAGCATTCTAAGTAAAAATGCATATAAGGTTGAAAACCATGGAGTGGAAAATATATTTCTTAAGAATTGATTTGAAATGTACTCTCCATAACAATCTTATTTTTTTCCATCATTACCTATATTTTCAATCATTATCTCATATTTATTTTAACCTTATTCACTTTGTAGTTGACATCATTCCTATATTGTTGATATCAATTTTCCTTCCATTCAATTCCATTCCAACAAAATCCATTCCACTGATCAAGCCCTATGGCAAAGTAAAGGGGCTGACTTTCCCTAGCATGGTTAGTCAAACTGCATGTGGCCAACAAAGGGGCTGAATTTGTACCATCTTAAGCATTATTAGTGAAACTGCTTATAGGGACAGATGACAAATGCTTGGGCACAAAAAATACAGAAAGCGTATGCATTATGTGAATTTGATCTGCTTGGAAACCTATAATGTATTATTTCCCAGTAGCCATTACTATCTGTAAGCGCATGCATAATGGTTGCCACCATTTGGATAATGCCAATGTATCTACATAATAAATATGTGAAATTCAAGTGCAGATTTTCTGTATTTCAGTTACCAATCAAGAGGAATTGTACATTCTAGCTTTGCTCACAGTGCAAAAACAAAAGAGAAAAATGCAGATTCTTTTAGATTTCTTATGAAGTCACTTGTGCCGAGTGCTCAATTATATTAGACAAGGTTTATTATGTATCACTTTCAAGATAGTATTTCCATTCTTCTTTGACTCTTTGTTAAACGTAGTAACAAATTTCAGATGATCTAATATAACCAAGTACTAGTTATGATCATTGAACGCAGCAAGGGTATGCTAATATTGACTTGGAGAAGTTGGCCCCCTCAAATGTTGATGAACTATGCCTCTCAAGGTTCTTGGCATTAGTCTTACAGGTATTCACACAGTTTAATGCTTACTGCAGAATACGTTACTGGTCCGAGGTTTTATGGTTAAAGGTGTTGTCATATATCAATTCTTGAGCGTTTGAAGCACCATTTAGCTGTGACATGAGATCAGAGTGAGTGAGGTTTTGGTTTCAAACCTCAGGAGTGCTAACCTGTGGAGAAGGTAACCTAAACCAGCTTGAAAGGTACCACATATAGGGGTCCAATGTGTGGACTACCAGTTTGTGCGAAGAGTTACCCAACCAAAGGTAGAGTCCCACTACAATGTCAAATATGTGGCCCACTGTAGATAGTTGCTTATATGGTGATTGGTGTCAAGTATGTGGGCTACCGCATATGGTTAATTACACGATGATAAGTTGTGATTTTAGTTACAAGTTGGGCATGTATAATACATGTTCTAGTGTGAGTGAGTATTTGAGAAAATGTTACTTGTACATATTCTAGTGAGCGAGTGTTTGAAATATGTTACTTGTCCAAGGTTATGTTGCCTTAAATTGGCTATTTCAAGGACGAAAAGGGAATCAATTTTCTTATACTATCGAGATGCAAGATGTCAGTGCTTCAACATTTGCTAGTATCTTGCTAATGTTGTTCTCATTGTGTTTAACAGTTTGTCTCACAAAGGCAGAAACCAGTCCGTGGCAGTACTATGCAATCTCTGTTGAAATACATCCACAACTTTCCATGCAAGGTTCATTCATTTTCATGAATCTTATATTTTCTTTCTGCCGCCACTGTCTAACTTGCATGCTACCTTTTTCATTAAATACTTGGAAAAGATAGTTGTTGGTGTTCACTTGTATAGGGAATAGGTTATTAACCACTTTTGTATTTTCTCTCTGAGGCATTTTCCTTCCCTAGCCTATCCCTGCAATTCATGCACCAAATAGTCTTTAACATGCCCTTAGTCCAGAAATATTTATACAACTGCAAGTAGTGGAATGACCTCTAATTATTGAATCACCATACCATGTCCCTTGGTTGAAGTGTATAGTCATTCTGTTCTCATGGCCATTCTAGTTCAATGTCCATGCCACTGGAAGCCACTGAAGGAAAGCCCAATGTTCCTACCACAATCGTAATTGCTTCGATTAGGGGAAACCGAAATTTGACCATTGCAATGGTGGGGTGTGACAATGCTGTTGAGATTCTCTCAGGGTTCTCCTTGGAAAATCTACTGTTCAAATGTGATGATTAATTTTATAGGCCTTTATATGGAGTCTACTGTGAGATTAATATGTATAGTCATTTCATCAATTGCAATGTGAACTTGTTAACTTGAATTTCTTTCCCCATGGGGTAACTTGCACCACTGCCGTTGACAGTACAGATATACCTACCATTAGGTTTTACACCTCATCAGTCTTATGTTTTGGAATAGTGTGTTCTCTGGCTTGCGCGCTTGACAAAACAACTGCTTCAATAGATCATCTGCTGATGTGAGATCACCTGATTGTGGAACAGCCCAATTAAGTAGCTGGCATGGACAGATCACCTGATGATGTGAGGTAATCAAGCAATAACTGGCTTTGTCAAATCTGGGTTCCAGGCCAACAAGCATTATGGCTGATTTTGCTTTGGTTTCTGTCGAAATCCAATTGGCTTCCTACCAAAACCATACAGGTCTGACAGGATTCATGAGGTAATGACTAGAAGTCTGGTGCATTATCCCAAATAAAAAGCTAAAAAATAATTAAAAATAAAATGAGGGGTTTGTCTAAAAAATAATTAAAAATAAAATGAGGGGTTTGTAGTGGCTGCATTGTATGGAGGCATTTTTGTTCATTCGTGCTCTTTTCTTCTAGATTTCACAGGTTTAATACAGATTACAGATTTTTTCTGCGAGGATCTATAATTACATGGAGTTATGCTATTCTACATAATTTCAGCTTTACATGCTTGTGTCACAAGCTAGATATTGGCTCCTGTTACATGACTTATTTTTATAAAAAATTACATCTATTGACTATGTTGATCCTGTCTATTAACAACTCATTTTTTCATGTAAAACTGTATCCCATTTCCCCTGTAAACAATGAAAGGCCAATGTTTCCTCACATCTATGCTAGTGCTATAAACGATGGTTAAATGATTTTAATGCTGAGTCGTTTGTGAGTTTAATTTCTTCATGATTCTTATTTTCAACATCCCTGCAGACTGCCTTTACTGCAGCTGGTTGTTACCTCTGTCCAGCACCAGGGTCCAAAGGCACTAGAATCCTCGTATCTGTTTGCCCTGATTCTCCTCTACCACTTAAGATGAGATTATCTCAGACCTATTCTCTTGAAGGACAACTGTGTTCCGTACCAAGTGAGATTGAGCAGATTCTTGTGGGAGCAAAGTCATACTCAGATCAAATGATCCCAGAGACTTATGATGTTCCTTTCTTGCATTTGACATCTTCAGAATCTATTCTAATTGAAGCAAGGAAAATGAATATTATCAGTAAGTCTACCCATGAAAACATTCTTTTACTGCAAAAGGAGGAATGTGAAAACTTCTCTGCAAAAAGAGAACTAAAATCTGAGAATGTTACTGTGCACCATGATGTGAAATCTGCCAATACTGTGAATGTGTCACTTAAATGTGGACAGTCATGCCATTTCATGAATAGATTCTGGATCACGTGGAATATTTGTGAGAAGACTTTTGAGGAGAGGCCCCAAATGGCAACAGATTCTGAATGGCACTTGAAAGGGGGAAATCAGGATGACATTTGCAAAACTTGTGTAATTTGCCAAGGCAGAGAAGCTGTTATCCGTTACATGGTAGATGCTGATTGGCTGTATCTTTCTAAGCTGTCAAAGCGTCAGATGCCAGAAGAATCTCTTGATCAAGGGATTTTATCATCATGTAAGGTCAACCAGAAAGCAGCAAGAACCATTCCTTGTTCAGATTATGTACAGTGGTCAGCTCAGAGAGCACTTGAGGTATTGAAGTGTATACCAGCATCTGCAAGAAGAGGCCTGCCTGTCCTGGTAGACCAGCAGGGCCTACTGTTGAGCATACCGGTAGGCTGCTCTACATTTTTTGTGGTGTGACCCAACATTTATTGGATCCATTTTCCTTCAAAGCAAGTGGAAGACATACTAGAATAGGTTATCTAGTATGCTGATCCATGACTTGAAAGCAAGAATGCTTTTGCTTACCATCTTGTTGATAGAGGTAAAAAATGGTGTTAGTCATCCTTAAATCAAGACACACGGATGCTATCACTATATATTTGGTCATGGCCCATGAATGGGTAAATTCATTTCATACATGTGATGAGGTTTCTTCAAATGTATCTCCCAAATTGGCATTCATCTTTTTTTAATTCCTAACCCTTCATTTTTATGGGTAATTCTAAGTTTGTGTGTATGCTTTGATGAAACAAGTGCCCAAGTGTCAGTAACATAAAGAATAAGACAGGAGAAAATTATCATCAACTTGGGCTTAACAGCTGTGCTTTAGCACCAATTACAGAATGATGGTGATTTGTCCTACCACTGATTTACAACTATGGAACCCCATCCAAATTGATTCCCATTGGAATGGGGTGCACTGTTGATGTTTAAGAGTTTCCAACTATCCAATTGGTGGTTCTGCAAGAAAGCTTCCAATTGTCTCTCAAAGTTCCTCATGAATAATTGTAAGCAATGTAATTATAGGTGAGATCTGATTCCATCAATAGGATTAATGAGGGAAATTATAATTTACACATTGCCTCCTTAAAGGAATTTATTGCAATGCAATTTAGTAGGATAAATTCAATGCTAGTTCTTCATGTTTTGAAGATCTATTGAAACAGACTTTTCACTTCCTGTTGGTGCTAATGGGTTCTTGTTTCTTTGTTTTAGAGCGTTTGCTTCAAGCGTTGCCCTCATCTATCAGCAACTGCTCTATTCAAGCCGCAAGTGCCACTTGGGGGAGGATATTGTTCATACATCTAATATTAAAGTTTGGAAATTATTCATTCACAGTTATCCATATCTGAAAAGGTTCATGTTATCATTGTAAATACTTCTAAAGCATGATGGCTAAAACGAGTGGCAAGGTGTTAGACGAGTCATATGAAAATTGAAAAGGGAAAAGGCTGCCCTTGTTTCTTATTCTTGAGCTTGATGGCACCTTTGACTTTCTCACCCATTCCTAAGATGAATCAGTGCTATTTTATGAATTCATTTTTGCAGATCATGCTGTGCGTTACAAACATGATGGTAATGAAATTGAAGATTTCTGGCTGAGAAGGGCTTGAACTTTTTTCTTTTTCTTTTTCTTTTTTCCTAATGGGAAGGATTGCTGGTTTATAGTTTTATTCGAACCTTTGGCCTTGGAGGTTTGCAGAGGCAATCAACTGTACATCCAGGTTCATAGTTTTCTGTTCCCAAGTAACTGATGATGTATGTTGGCTACCTGTAAAGTGTTTGGATGATGCAAAATTTTATTCTCAATGGAGCAACCCTGTATTTCTGTAAATTTTTAGGTTATGATTGTTTGGAGAGAAGAAATGCATTTATAAATAGCTTCAGCGGTGAAAGAATGGCTAGAATCATCCAATCTGGTTAGTTTTCTTTAGGCAAGGTCAACAGTGAACAGGACAACGTAACCTTATATTCTAAGATCGCCTTCAATTTAAACTAGGTTTTCATCTGATATGCCTTTTGCTGGGACAATAATGTTCCATTTTGGGTGCCAGGAACTCTGTCAAAAGAACTTATCCATTCGGTGGCATGGCGGAAAATTCCAGTGTTCCAGAAACTAATCATTTCCTGAAAACCAACATGCATCAGCAGTTCACGTCAAATGAATTTGAGGTTAATCAGCAGGGGATTTATATGCTATCATCAGTATTTACCTGGAATGCTCTCAAGTGAAATTCAAAATAAAAACTGAAACAGTTCAGATGAATTTTCATTAATCCCAACAATCAAGGATTTCAGGTTCTGTATAAAGGGAGCCAAATGTACACTTATTTTGAGGTGCGATTTTCATTGGAGTCTGGGGGATGGGGGAAACAAATGGTACTTATGAAATATGTACAATACAGTGGTGACAAACACATTCAGCCCTCTCTCTCTTTTTCTTCCAAGGTCGGTAGAGATGTAAACCACTGCTTCCAAGGAGCATCTTCTTGTTGTTCAACCCATGACAAAAAGGCACTGTCTATCAAGCAAAAAATATTCACATAGAGAAGTTGGTATCTCACTGGTATATACCGAAAATTGGCAACCTGCAACAAAGGCCATATCCCGCCCTCTACAATAAAGGCTGGAATGAAATCCCTCTTCACATCCTCTTTCACCTGGGCAATGCTCTTGCCGGCAGAGAGACCCATATAGGAGAAAAAAACAAATAGATCCAAAGGTCCAAACATAAATCCATCGATGGCCACCTTTGCGGTTACAAATCTCATTGATTTGGGTGGCAGCTTAAACCGGTATGTTATAAGTCGATCCAAGCCCTCATACCTATAAGACAGAATTAAAAAAGAAATAATAATACATTTTGCAGTAAATGCAAATTAATTGCTTAAAACAGTATAAACAAACTTGTTCTTCCATTAATCAAGAAGGGCATCGGGTGGTTGCTGACAATGGAAACATGTAATTATACTCCCTTTCTGGTATCATTTTATTTGTACTAAGATTTTTGGGCTCAATGCAAATCCCATATTTTGCAAGATAGCATCTGATTTAAAAAGAAAGACATCTGTTCCATAGGCAACATCAAATGCTGAGCCACTAACCAGAAATGTCCAATGGGTCCAACAAACCCAAACCCAAACATGCTTGTTGTGGCCACCCTTTTCCAATTGATCTTGAAATCTTCATCTCCATCCTGTCGAGAAAGTGGAAATCAGCATCATATCAGTCACTGAACCTGTTGGGCAACCGAAATAAGGCCTAAATAAGGCTCCAAACTACGGTCAATTGAAAGACATTATGATATGCCCTCTAGGAAGAAGGATCAATGCCTCGAGGGATTACAGTACCGCCATCGCCATCATCACCCTTTTACTGAATTCTTAAAAAGCAAAAGATGGAAAGATTGAAAGGTCGCATTATATGAAATTTTCCTACTTGAAACTATATATGTGAGAGAGATGATGCGCATTGAATGAATGCAGGTATTGCAATAACATATGTTAGATGATAAAGCAAAAGGAGATGCATTCAAAAGAAGAACAGATGCCCCTTTCTTCCAATAAATTTTCCAACAATAAATTAGTTGATACACGTAGAAATGCAAACGGCAAAACACAAACGCAAGCAGATACTTAAATTAAAAGACAGCCATCGCTGAACGAAAGAATCAAATCAAATTCTTGTAAGGAATCCGGCAATTCAATCAAAAAAAGATAGAGCGAGAAAGAAAGAGAATCTGAGAAAGGAAAAGAACTTGTTTGGGTTGGGTTAGGTTGCGTGCATACAGGGTGTTTGAGTTGCTTCTTGAGACTAGAATGGGTGATGGACTGAGCTGCAATGTCTCCCAAACCCCACAGGAACCCTGAGCTGATGATCTGAGTTTTCACTGGATGAACGGCCAGGCACTTCTGATACCACTTCCATACATTCAGCATCATTTGCATGCTGATGAGGGCTTTGATCAGCCTCTATAAAAGACGAGAAATGCAAAGGAAGGTGGGATTTTGATCAGCGTCTGAGAGAGAGAGAGAGAGAGAGAGAGA
>JAYJMB010088479.1:0-19375 GCA_036873735.1 Pouteria campechiana | reverse complement strand
TTGGTTTATATTGTAGAATTATTAATTGTATGTGATATCACACATGTATATCAGGTGCAAATGCCTTATATTTCAGGTGAGACTTTGCCAAATTTTTGGTAAGATTCTTTTCTGGAATATAAGATGGTAGCATTCCACATTAGCCCCAGGGTGGAGTGGTTAAAATGCATAGGGTGGGGGTGTGGGGTGTTACATTCCCGTTCTTTGAAATTTGGTAGTGGCTTGGAAAATGATAGTGCTCCCAAAATATTGTTGAATGATGCAGCACTTTCAAATTCATCTCCTTCAACTTGTGCTACTTTAACTGTGTTTAAGGGCTCTCTTAAAATTTCCTTAGTGCTTCCATCCACTCCCTTTAACTTAGAGCCACTCTCGTTCTCATTGGACAACTCCATCTCCTTGAAAAGCTCAAACTTCATAAGAGGGTCTTGGAGTTTCATGGGTGTGTCTTGCTCGATACCTGTAAAAGAAGAATAAATAATCATTGGAAAGCATAAATCATTGCCTATAGTTGCATACCTTAAAGAATGAGGTAATTACTCAAGTTTAGATTTTTATTTCATCTCCTCCTTTTCTGATCTTTCTTTAAGATTTTCAATCATCTCACATGATTTATGTTGTGGGAAAATATCTAAAGGCAGAATTTGCTCATTGCCATTGTGAGGTTTTTCAACAACTTTGTTCTACCTCAAATGCCCAGGAAAAGGGATAGGTGGATCATAAGGTGGTGATGGCTTGTAATTGACTAGAGGGTTAAGAATTGGGAACATAGCTCTGCTTGGGGTCATATATATTTTGTATATATTCTCTCTCTGATTATTTAGAATGTATTCTCCCCTTCATTAGTTAAAGAGTATGCAGCCTTTATATTTCCTTTTTGAGATAATTTGCAAATTCTCCCCCCCTTTTTGTCAGAAGCAAAAAGAAAACATCCACTCCCAGTAAGATACACACACAAATAGAAGTATCCAGAAATTCATGAGAGTATTTCATTTCATTCCAATATAAACAAAGCTACATAATGATGACAAAAAGACAAACACTCAGCCTACATGTAAAGAGCAGGAGAGGTTGTGTGTGAGACTGCAGACGAGGTGGAGGGAAGGGAGAATTGCATCATAGTGGGTGATACAAAGTTTCAAGGAAGGGAAGAGGGAAAGGAAATGATAGTGAAGTTATTGGAGCTTCCTTCGCCTTTTCTTCATGGGCCCCGACCAATGGGAAGGTTGGATCTAGGGGCAAAAGTGGCTAAGTATGAATTATAATTTTGAAAGCCACATCTTGAAGAGAAATGCTTCTATTAGTAAAGATGATTTGGAGCATTGTTGAGACATAAGCGATATCATCCTAGCAAGAGAAGTGAGAGAGCTTCCTTTGGTGCTTCAATTTCCACTGCTTGATGAGCTTCCTACTAGATTTTCTTCCTAAGGACCCTGCCCCAAGTTTCTTCATTGTTATGGTGCAAAGAAAGATTGTGATTCAGGGGTTAAATAAATTGATTATGGGGGCTGAAGAAGGTGTTTGATGTGATTTTCCAAGAAGGGAAGAATAACCCTCATTGAAAATAAACTTGAATGTGATAACCATAGTTGTAAGTTAATTCTAGTAAGAAAATGAGGTTACTTGACCTCGAGAAACAATCTTCAGATGAAGTGTGAATGAAGCATTATATGCAAATAACTTCATCTAAGACAAAGTTTTAGCCTTGAGACAGCATATTCAACGTTGCAATTTCAAGCACAGAAACTTTAGAGATTTTATTTTCAGATCATCACATTTGTCATGCTTAGTTCTTCTCTAATGTTGCAAAAACTTTATAATGATAGTGGTTTGGTAAAGATATCAGCAAGTTGAGCACTTATGTGCACATATTCTAGACATATATCATGTTTTTGAACATGATCTCTAATAAAGTGGGGCTTGATTTCTATATGCTTAGTTCTCGAATGTAGGATAGAATTCTTTATCAAGCATATGGCACTTGACACATTTAATGGGTATGTCTTTATAGCTTAGTCCATAATCAAGAAGTTGTTGTTTCATCCACTACAATTGAGCGCAACAACTTTTAGCTGCTATGTATTCAGCTTTTGCTATAGAGAGAGCAACATTAGTCTATTTTCTAAAGGACCATGATACTAAACCATTTTCTAAAAATTGATAGGTTCCACTAGTACTTCTTTTATCAGCTTTATATCCTCCAAAATTAGCATCAGAATATCTGATGAGCTCAAAATCTATTCCTTTGGGATAGTAAAGTCCTTGATTTAGTTTGTCAACTGGACACTTAAAAATTTATTTCATTGTAGTAAGATGAGATTCTCTAGGACTAGACTGAAATCCATCATATAAGCATATGCTAAAGATAATATCTGGTCTAGATGCAATCAGGTAGAGAAGAGATCTAATCATACTTCTATATTATTTTTGATCTATGAGTTTACCTTTTTCATCCTTGTCTAGCCTTGTTGATGTGCTCATTGGAGTGCTTGCTGCCTTAACTTCTTCCGTTTTGAACTTCTTTAACATCTCTCTAATATATTTGGATTAGCAAATATAGTTTCCATCATTTCTTTGCCTAATTTGCAATCTAAGGAAATACTTTAATTCTCCCATCATACTCATTTCAAATTTAGCTTGAATGATCTTTGAGAAATCTTGACATAGTTTTTCATTAGTAGCTCCAAATATAATATCATCCACATAAATCTGAACTATCAAGATATCTTTATTAATATTTTTGATAAATAGAGTAGTGTCAACCTTTCCTCACTTGAATTTATGATCACTTAAGAATTTGCTTAACCTTTCATATCAAGCTCTTGCAGTTTGTCTTAAACCATATAGTGCCTTGGTGAGCTTATCGACATGATCGGGGTGATCATTATTTTCAAAACTAGGAGCTTGTTTTACATACACTTCTTCACTTAAATATCCATTTAGAAATGCACTCTTTACATCCATTTAAAATAACTTAAAGTCCTTATAATATCCGAAAGCTAGTAGCATTCTAATGGCTTCTAATCTAGCTACTGGGGCATATGATTCTTCAAAATCAATTCATGGCTTCTAATCTAGCTACAGGGGTATATGATTCTTCAAAATCAATTCATTCTTCTTCTAAGTATCCCTTAGCAACTAATCATGCTTTGTTTCTTACAACTAGCCCACTCTCATCCAGTTTGTTTCTAAATACCCATTTAGTTCTGATTACGTCAACATTTTCTGGTTTTGGAACTGATTCCCATACTTTGTTCCTTTCAAACTGGTTGAGCTCTTCTTGCATTATTATAATCTAATTTTCATCATTTAATTCTTGATCAATGTTGATTAGCTCTATTATAGAGATGCATAATGACCATAAACATTTTGCATAGACTTTCTTGTTTTGACACTGTCATATACATTTCCTATGATTTATTTTTTAGGATGAATGCTAATAAATTTCAAATTATTAGGAGGTTGATAAGGAACATTACCTATTCTTACCTCCTCTTCATTTTTTGAACTCTATACATCTTCGCCATTAGTGCCATTCTCTTGATCTTTCAATTTGAGCTTCTTCATATTTGTTACAGCTTTGTCTATATCACTATCACACTCCTTTCTCAAGGTTATGTTTGCTTCATCAAATTTAAAATGTATGAACTCTTCTACAACCTATGTTTTCTTAATGTAGACTCTAAATGCTTTAGTGTTGGAAGAGTAACTAAGAAAGATAGCTTCATCATTTTTTGGATCAGACTTTCTAAGTCATTTTTTCCATTGTTCAACTCATAGCATAAACATCCAAAGGGATGAGAATATGAGATGTTTGGTTTTCATCCTTTTCAAAGCTCATATGGGGTCTTCTTTAAGATCGCTCTTATGGTGACCCTATTTATCACATGATAAGTAGTACTAACTGCTTCTCCTGAGAATCTTTTAGACAATTTACTTTCATTCAACATGGTTCTTGCCATTTCTTGAATTGTTTGATTCTTTCTTTCCACAACTCTATTTTATTGAGGAGTTATGGAGGATGAGAAACTATGGTGAATTTTTGCTTCATTACAAAAATCGATGATTCTTCTATTCTCAAATTCACCACCATGATCACTGTGGATGGATACAATAGACATTTATTTCTCATTTTGAACTAGCTTTGAAAAAGTATAAAACATTAACAATGCTTTGTCTTTTCTAGTCAAGAGAATTACCCATGTAAATCTAGATCAGTCATCTACTATCACATATACATATCTTTTTCCTCCAAGTGTGACTATATTTGATGGTCTAAATAAATCTATATGCAATAGTTCTAGAGGTCTAGATGTAGATACTTCATTTTTAGGATGGAAGGATACTTTGGACTATTTTTATAATTAACAAGATTTGCATATTTGATCTTTGTCATAGCTTAATTTTGGTAGACTAACCACGAGATCCTTTTTCTATAAAGATTTGATATTTGATATATTGATATGTCCCATTTTCTTGTGCCATACTCATGGATCATCCTTCATTGTAATTAAGCATTTTCCAACTATATCATCCAGCTATACTAGATAAGTATTTCTATGCCTTTTTTTGCTAAATAGCAGATCATTGTCTATATTGCATACATTACATGCAGATGGTTCAAACACAACTTTGTGACCCTTATCACATAATTGATTGATGTTTCACAGATTGTGCTTGAGTCCTTTTATATATAATACATCCTTTATGCATGCGTTGAACAAACCATCAATTTTATTATTCCCTTGATAAGACCCTTATCATTGTTGCTGAATGCTATTGTTCCTCCATCCATTAGCTTTAATTCTTTGAATATCTTTTTGTTCCCAATCATATGTCTCAAACAACCACTATCCATGAACAATGCATTTCCTGACGTAGCTTTGAGACTTACCTGCGTTCAAAGCAATTTTTCTTCTTACCTTGTTGGTACCCAAGTATTGGGTCCAATGGTGTTAGTGAAAAAGTGTATGGTATAATTGTATGCTCATTCTTTGCATTTCCATCTCATCTTAGTAACTTTTGCTTGCATCTTTTTGGCATAACAATCATACATCTTATGCCCAAATTTATTGCAAAAATAGCAAATATTTGAGACTCTAATAGATGTAATATATTCCAATGATTTCTTTATCCAGGGATAATTCATGAGTCTTCTAATGTTTGGACACTTCTCTCTTTCTTTTGTGAGATTCATTCCCTTAGCAAATTTCTATAAATTTTTATCATCTAATTGTTCATAATCAAGTCCCTTTTTTCTAATTTGATAGGTAATTCTCATAAATTTGGTTACAGACACTCCTAGATTGGAGAATTTAGTTAGTATATTGTTTAATATTTTTATCTCTTTCTTCAGATCTCCAACCTCCTTTTGTAAAGATAGATTTCTTTTTACCAGAATGGAGTTTACTTTGACAGTTGCATCAAAGTGTCATTTCTTTTGAGTAAATTTCTAGCTAATTGATTCAAACTAACTGAAGAAAGAGTTGTATAATTGTTGTAACTCATCAAATTTTTTGCATTTAACAAAAGTGCTATTTGAGCTTGAAGAGTCAGAACTGTAAGAGTAGTAAGAGTTTATCTCTATTTTCAGGCCCGTTATGTGTTGTTCTTTGATGGTGATTTGATTTGTCGATTCATTCTCCATATGGTCCTTACAGCATATTCTTGCAAGATGTCCAACTTCATTGTCATCTTTCTCTATTGAGCTTGTTGCAGATGAGTTTTTATCATTCACGTACATTTCTCTGGCTTGGTTTCTTGAAGACTTCTTAAAGTGTTTCTTTTTTTTCTATCATCCTTTTCATTCTTATTTAGTCTTTCTTTGTTAGGACATTTAGGCGACATGTGTTAGATCCCTCTACATTTATAACATATAGGGAGATCCTTCTTTCTTTCATCCATTTTCTTTTATTGTCTAGGCTGTCTCCTTAATAAGCTATCTCTGCTACTTCTTGCAAACTTCTGAAATTTCTGACCAACATGGCTATATCATCTTCAGATTGTGATATCGGATCACTACTACTTTCTTTGGTTACTTTCAGAGTAATACTTTTCTTTGATTTTACCAACTCCTCCCTTTTGTTCTTAATTAGCTTGTGTGACATTAATGAGCTGATAAGATCATCCACTAGAAGAGTGTTTAGATCCTTTGCTTCCTCTATTGTTGTAATCTTCTAGTTCCATGATTCTGACAGTGCCCTTAGTATCTTCATCACCAATTCAAAATTTGTTACTTCTTTTACTAAACCTTTTAAAGCATTAGTAACTTTAGAAAAATGAGCATATGTTTCAGATATACTTTCTCCTTTCTACATCCTAAAATTTTCTAGTTCTCTTATCAACATATTTCTTCTGGTTTCCTTGACTTGTGAGGAACCTTCATAAATAGACACTAATTTATCCCATATATCCTTTGCAGTAGTATAAGAGGATACTTTATAAAATTTAGATGAGGATAGTCCATAAAATAAAGAGTTCATAGCCTTTGCATTATTTTGAACTGAGGTGGCTTCCTCTTTGGTCCATGCATCTACTTTAGTAGTGGGAAGAGCGATTCTGACTTTAATAGCCCTCCAAGATTCCATATCATTGGCTATAATAAATTGCTTTATCCTTAACTTTTGGTAAGCGAAGTTAGTTCCATCAAATAGGGGTGGCCAAGAAGACAATTACCTCTTGATGAATATTTGTAATGAGGATGATGGGTTTGCCATTGGATCACTACAGGTGTTTATATAGTTTGATCTAATACCACTTGTTGGTCCTGAAGGTTTAAGCATGGGAATTTCTCAGTAAGCATAGGGGAAGGTTTTTAAAAGTTGAATGCAGAAGTAAATGATCTTCCCAAAGGTAGTTGAGAGCCTTCAAAGAAAAGTCGAGGAAGGTTTGAATGCAAGGCTCTTGATTCTTAAAGGATTACAAAAGGTTTAGCTCAGATCAGTAATGCTCTCAAGAGGTTTTTGAATGATTTTCTTAATACTTGGTTTTAGGTTCTTCTAGCTCTAACGATATTTCATTTATAGCTGCTTTGAATTCGAGTCGTTGGTGGTAGGTGAGCTCCATTAATAATAAAGGATGTTCTGATTGGTGTATTTTGAATTCTCTAACTTTTGCTTATTCCTCATATGCTAGAATGCCTACAACACAGACCTTGGAGAAGATAATTTCTGGTTTCTCAATAAGCTCTAGTCAAGGTATTATTGCAATGGCTGCCTCTTTCATTAATATGAAAAGATCGTTATTAATGCTGAGCAAAGACTAACGATTCATTTTGACCATTACTCATCTTTTACTTATGATAGATGGAATATCTATCCAGCTATCCATAAGATGAAGTTCCTTTGTCTTTGTCTGTCATAAGTGACAGACGAATCATCCTTTCTATTGCTGCTGCTAGACAAATTAACCATTCAATTTCTTTGTCTGTTGCATTGTAGAGGCATAGATGTCTTGTTGCTTTAGTGCTTCGTCTGTTATAAGTAACAGATGAAGTGTTGAATCATTAACAGGTTTTCTTCACGTCTTCGTCTAATGGAGTATTTTTCCGCTTTGTTTGTTAACGACAGATGATCATTGGTGAATTCTTTATTTTGCCAGATGCTCCTTTTCACTTTGTCTGTTAACTACAGATAATCATTGGTGAATTCTTTGTTTTGCCAGATGCTCCTTGCTTCTTGCACTTTGTCTATTGAAAATAGATGATTATTAGCTCATTTGTGATAGACTAAGTTTCTGGTTTGCTATACGATTCTTGCTTCTCCGCTTTGTCTGTCGATGATAGACAATATTATTGTTATGATAAAAGGTTCTTAACTTCTTCCCCCTTTGTTTGTTCTCATCAAATGACATAGTTGTGGCTTGCTCATGATATACAAAATTTGTTATACATATTGTCTTGCATCCATCAAATGTGATTTTCCATTTTGATAGACAAATGGTAACAGCCAAGCCATACTGGTCTTTTGCTTCTTTACGTACTCAAGCCTTGTAGCCTAAAAACTCAAAAATAACTATTAGTATATAATCTTTAAGCAAGTTTTGTTTAGCATCAAAATCATGCATCCATATCCACAAAAGATCCTCGAAAGAACAATCCATCTGCTACCAATGGCTAGGACAAAAAGTGTGAGCAAATAGGCGGAAATCTCATCTACAGATTCTGAGCTAAGCAGAAGAGAGAGCTCAGCAAAAGAAACTCCAAGGAAGAAAAGGACAATTGAAGATTACATCTTAAAGGTATTTTTTGACAACAAGAAATCTGATTACAATAGATACATTGAAAGATTTGAAAATAGAAAAATTGTGAAAGGTAGAATCTTTGATTTTGAAGCATTTGGAGAAAATTGTTTGAACTTAGAAATGACCAATTGGATTAAGTTCCAAAGCTGGGAAAGATTTATGAGTTACAAGGATGAATGTTACAATAGAATGGTTCGAGCCTAATTATAAATTTCAATTACCATACTTAAAAATCATGGTTTTGAAAGTCAAAAATAAATTCATCTCCAGAGAGTATAAGAGATGCATTCAACATTCCTGAGATAGTAGATCACAAGATTGAGTGGCTATTAGAGAGAGCTTAGCTATTTTTAGATCTAGGTAAAGCAGAAATCAAAGAGAAGACGAATTACTTGCATGTTAGCCATCTAAATATGGATCTTAAGCTTGCTCATATGTTGATCTTCAACAACTTATATCCAAAATTAGGAGGAACAGATCAAATTTTTGAAAAGGAAGCCAAAATTTTATAGGCTATGAAGCACAAAAAGAGAGTAGATATTGCTCAGATCATGGCTGATCAGCTGTACTTGGTCAAGACATCTACCAAGTATTATCTTCCTTATGGGATAATAATGAGAAAATTTCTCAGGATAGCTAATGTTGATCTTTCCAAAGAAGATAAAGAAGAGTTGATGGAAAGAGAAGCAATAAAGAAAGATACATTGAAGAGAATAGGCTTCAAACCAACTCCACAAGGCTAGATATCTTAGAAGCTAAGAACAAAAGAGCAGATAAAAAAACCTAGAATTGAAGCAGAAAGAAGAGAAAGGTAAGAAACTATGAAAGAAGCCACATATATAAGAGAAGAAACCACAGGAAGAAATGAAGAAGAGACAAAACAAGAAGATAGAGAAGAAAGTATAGCAACAGTACCATCCAGACCAACACAAGCTCAACAACATTCGTCCATACCCCAACCTCATCAACCCACCTACTTAATTTCATAGAACATTAACATAATTCTTTCAGCTCATCTACTACCCATTCATACAAGGTTACCTAACCTTGAAACCCAAATCTCAAATCTAAACCTTAAGATAGACTCAATTTGGGAATCATTACTTCACAAAGTAGATGCATTGAGTGCTCAAATTGAAGTTGTCAAAACCCAACCTCAAACCCAACATTAACCATCCTACTCACTTGAATCATCTCCTCACCAACCAATTCACAAACCTCCTTCACCCATTCATTCGCTCCCACACTCACTATCTCCCACTTCACACTCATTCACTCTAGCTCCAAAAGTTGTTCAATTTGAGGCTAAACCCTATGAAGCTATTCCTCCAAAACCTCCTCAAACACAACCTTCTTCAACTTTTCCAAAATTTCTATCCATTGAACCATTACTAATTATTCCAGAAGATTATCTTTCAAATACCTATAGAACTCTCATTAGGTATCAAAGACCCTTCTCTAGGATAGATTTCAATCCTCCAGGACCACTAGAATATCTGGATTAGTCTGACTCTTGGGATTCATAAGATTTTCCAACTAGATATGATAGATTCCATCCACTAAACCATAGGACAACCCCAAAACCTCCTCCTAAGAAAGTAGAAGATAATTCTGACTATCTTGTGTACATCTATCATCCAATTAGAATGACATATTCTAAATTTATGGCAAGATCAGAAATCAATAATACCATCTCTAACATGTTCCTATCTAACAACCTCAATATTTCTCCTAAAGAATTACCTTTCCCACAACTTACTGACCCTGTTACCCTCTCTAGAATCCAACTTCTTCCTGATCCTCCTCTCACTCCCCAAGGACATGACATTCAAATACCACACATTGAGTCATTTCTTGATGAGTATGCACAAAAACATTTCCAACTACTTTCTCAATCTAGCCCACCTAGAACAAACTTTCCATCTCCCTTAGGTCCTCATAATCACATGTTTCTAACTGTGAAAAAATTCTCATTGTTCTCCTAAGCCAATCGGCAAGCTATTGCTGACAACCTTCCCCATCCTTATCCACATCTTGCCAATTTATCAATCCAACACCAAATTCAGGTGTGCTTTTCGAAACCATCCCTCCCACCTAAACCAAGTCCATCTTCTTCAAAGACTACAACCTCAAGAAAACCACCTTCTATTCCCAAACCTCCAACTAAATTTACCCAAGTCAAAAGTACATTCTAAATCCAAAATCCCACCTCAAAAGATTCACAAAAGGCTCCTCTCTCTTGCATTACCATGCATTATGAAAAATACATGGCTAGGGTAAATGCCAACACTCAAGCCATTCTCAAAAAGATCCTATATACTTCCTTGCATTATTAGAACCATCATATCAATCCTGCATTGACCTTATTTATGTTTCTACCTATGCATCTACCTTGATTCATTAACCACCCATCGCGATTTCCAAAGATTCTACCTTCATTCCTCCTTCTCCCTTCAAAAATAAACAAGTTGTTTCTAAGTCATCTAAGTCTTTTTACAAACTACCCACAACCATTACTCTTCCTCCTTCCGCTGACCCCAACTTCTTTCTTAAAACCTACTCTAGAAAGCCAAAACCCACCCCTAAAAAGACCTAATCTACTACTATCTTTCCTTCACATCTTTCTTTTCTGGTTATACTTTTTCTTCTATGTGATGTTTCTTCTTTTTGCTATTGCTCTGTTGTATCTACATTTGTTGTGTTGTAACTTTCATCATTTATGTAAATTCATTTTATCACTCTGATGTACACATATGCTTTGCAATTATCATCATATATGCACAACTCCTTTTGATTATAATTCCTTTCTTATTCTCTTTCACTTAGTTGATCTTTACAAATGCCAAAAAGGGGAAGAAATAGGAGACATATTAGAGTAATTAAGACTAACTAATCGGAGAAATATTAGAGTAAGTAAAGTAATATCAAAATAACTAAGTATATACATACAGGGGGAACCTACCATGTAAGGGGAGCCCCACTAATTTAGTAGAAGCACATTGCATACTCTATATATTTTTATGAAAGGTTTATCACTCAAATATTTTATCATCATAAAAAGGGGGGAGAATGTTAGGTCTAACCCCTCTACTAAGCTTGATTTTGATGATGAACGTAATTAAATAACTAAGTTTTAATGATAAATAAACAAATGAGTGAAGAATTAAGGTACTAACGGTTAATTTCCAAGTGATGTAACATTTATATTAAAACAGATTAAGGAGAGTAACTATAAGCAATAAATAGCATTATTTGTAAGCTTATCACATTAAGCCTTCAAAAGAAGATAATTTAAAAAGAATGTTCAAGTAAAAATTACTTAGAAGCAATTTAGAAGTACTTCAGAGACAAGACGTGAACCTTGAAATATTCATATGTACTTAAGAACCTCTTAAGAATCAAGTCAGAACCTCTTAAGAGACAAAGTGTGAATGTCAGAATTAACTCCAAAGCAGTCTCACACTTCAGAGATAATTTAGAAGCATTCCTTAGTCTTTAGAAACATGCCAGAAGTAAAATGCTTTACTTCAGAAAAAGCCTCTATACTTAGAAGTTCATCAGAAGAATTTTAGAAATACTTTCAAGGCTCGGAGATACTTCAGAAGTCAAATAATCATGGTATAGAATAAGTTCTGAAGAAATATCTACACACATAACCTTATTAGAAGCAATACAAAATGTTAACTTTGCAATAAGAAGTTTGCCAGAAGAACTTCAGAAATACTTTCAAGTCTCATAGAGTCTCAAAAAATTAATAATAGTGATATAGAATAAACTCAAAAGAAGTTCCTAAACCCAAAATATTATCAAAAGATTTTTAGAAGTAATATAGAAGGCATTCAGAGGTAACTTCAAAAATCCAAGAATCAAGAAGAGTATCAGAAGTTGAATTCAACCTTCAGAAGCCAAAATATGACCATTGACCCCATTTGAAACCTAGACTTAATTCAAAAATTCTGAAGAGGTGCTTCAGAAACTCTAATAGAAGGCAGATCAAATGGTAACTTATAGTAAGACAACATTAGAATTTCTGAAGACTTATCTCGAAAGTTCTGGATCCAGACAACATATAAAAAGTCATACCAAATCTACCAAACGCTTGAAAATTACAAAAAGTTGCAACAACTATAATCTCTGTCACAACTTATAAAAGGATGATTAAAGTAAGACACAAAATAATGGAAAGATAGAGAAAAAGAGAAATTTTTGACTTAAGCATTTATAAGAGTATTCAACATCTTCTTCAATTCCAATTGCTTCAACATTTTCAAAGCATTCAAAGCCAGATCTGCTTTAGTTTCAAAGAGTTTGGTATATATATCCTTATTGCTTACTTTGATCATTTATTTAAACTTTTAATTTTTGTACAAATCTTACTAAGTAAGAGACATTAATATGTATATTTCTTTTTAGTATCTGTTAAAGCAAGTAGGGTGCTTGCTATTTATGTATTGAGAAAAATAAGTAGAAGGACTTGCTAAAAGTGTAAAAGTTAGTTAGTGAAATTTGAAAACCAGTGAGTTAGTTGGTGAGCTCGAAAAACCAATGTGTATTTGATCAGGTTGATCAAAGTGTTAGTAGAACCTGAGATTAGTAGAGGAGACTAACTCAAAGAAATAGAGTAGGAACCCAGGAAGGACCGAACCATTATAAAATCTTATGCACTTGTGCTGTGAAATTTACTTCCTCTTATTTTAAGCAGACTTCTCAAGTTATTGGCCAAAATTTTTGAAACCTCAATTCATCGCCCCTCTTAAGCTACCATTTTAGCAAGGGACCAACAAGAGCACCAACAAACTTAATGGTTTTCCAAAGCTTACCAATAACTCATACAATGAGGTTTTTCTGAGGTCAACTTAAGCTTATTGGTTTCAAGTTTACTAAAAAACTTATACACTTTTACATAATATTTAATTTAAGCTCCAAGAAAGATTTACTCTTTGAGAAGCTCTATGTAATACAAAAGGTCTTCACATGATGTAAAAAAAATGGTTATAGAAATTTGGAAGGTTAAAGCTCATGAAATGGATATTTGAAGGTTAAAGTTCTTGGCCATGAGTGGAAGGATTTGTAGAAGGTTTAGGCTCACTAAAAATACTCCTTCACCACCTTTGAATTGCCCTAGCTCTTCTTCTTAAATATCTTTCCAAAATTCTAATGTAGGAATGGGAGTAGCAGTGAATGTAGAACACTATTGTAATTTTACCATTGGAGTGCATTGCTTTTGATTTGTCCCAAGTTGCGACATCACCATTCTTTTATAAAGAGAAGATAAGCTGTTTGAAATGTCTTTCTTCCATTTTAACTTCTTACAGCTAGAAAGCCTGCACTACCACTTATTGTCATAAATGGTGATTGAAATGATTTTGCAAATAGAAAGCACAAGCATAGATGCTATTTTGATACAAGTCACTTAGATAATCAATCTTCAGACAAAGTCACGGCCTCTCTCTCTATCTTCATTTGTCTGGAATAAGTCTCGAATGAATTTCATGTTCGTCAGTCGAAGCTTCTTCTTTGTGTGATTCATCTAGAGTTAGTATTAGACGAACTTTGATGGCGCGGAAGAAGTCAGACTGGATTGTCTTGGGCAAACTTTGCTTTTTGTTATTTGTCTTTTCATTCGAATAAAGTAGGGTGAATTCTTATTTTGTTCCACATTTGTCCGGAGTAAGTGTCGGACAAAGTTCATGCTTTGTCTTTTGTCGTTCAGAAAGTTCCTTCACGTTTATGCATTTGTTTCAGCCTTGAATTCTTTTTAATGGTCAGATAAAGTTATTCCTTGTTTATCAGCTTCTTCATTTCTATTTGTCTGAGTACCTATTGGAGTTGCTCTTTCTTGCTTAGTCTCAAAAGACTTCTCCTTTTGTAATTTTGTCTCAGATGAACTTTTGCTTGGTCAATTAGGATTGTCCAAGGTTATATTCTCGGATGAAGTTTCTCCTTCCTAACCTTAGCTTTGTCCTTCTTGCTTTTTCTTTGCTTTGCATTTGTCCATGGGAATTTTGTTAGTCCCTAACTAGATGTAGCTCAAGAGGTGGGGGGGCAGATATTGAGCTTTTAAATTTTTTTTTGGCTAATAACTTGATAGATGTACTTAAAATAAAAGAGAGAATAGCTTGCAGAACATACACATAATAATTTTATAGTGATTCAACCCTTCTTGGGTTCCTACTCCACTTCTCGGAGTCAATGTCCTTTATTGCACTTAGGTTCCACTATAACACTTTTTGGTTTTGCAAGTTTACCAACAACTTACTTGTTTTCCAAGCTCATCAGAAACTTGTACATGTTAGTTTCTAAGCTCACTAACTTATACATGTTGGTTTCCAAGCTTACCAACTAACTTACTAGTTTTTCAAAGCTAACTAGAAAGTTTTACAAATTGTTGGTTTCATAGAGTTTACTAACTAACTTACTTGTTTTTCCAAATAGAATGTACAAAATAATGCCTCTTACTTAGGCATACATGTACGAAGATTAAAACTCAATTAAATGAACAACATATGCAATGAAATCAAATTCAAAATCCTTTTGAAGTTGATGCCCGAGAGGCATACAAATCAGAACACTATTCTTTCACTCTTCAATGCATCAGGTCCATCTTGACACTCCTGACTAGAGGCTTGCTAGGCCCACATAGCCATACTGCTGTATTCGGTAGCACCCCACCCTCATTGCCTCATAAGAGTATCAATTCTCCAAAAACATGCCTACACAAGCTACTTAGGCAAATCATAGCAATCAAGCCATCCAGGCTAACGGTAACATCCAATTACACTGGCTGCCCACACAACATCCCACTAACCAACTAGGCCACTCCTTACCACATGGCGAACGCAGGTTGGCCCCACGACCATCTTAAAATACATATATGAACCACACTAGGCTCCACACCAATCGGGCGCCAAAACTAAAAATAACGGCACGCCCAGGGCGTAAAATACATATACGAAAATCCTAAATAAAATCCTCATTTCTTAGTCTATTCATCTCTTTTTAACTTGATATGAGATCCAAATTTCAAGCCAAAATAATGTAAATTGAGCAATTTAAAAATACAATATGAAAATATAAAGAAAAAATGATAGACAAAATTCTTAACCTCTCTTGCCCATCAAAATATTTTCATCAATTCACTATAATATAATAGAATTTGTGTAAAACTTTAAGCATAAAATATTTCAAAATGAGAAGATTAAAAATAAAATAAAAATTCAAAAGGGTGGGATGCTATCGGCATCTTATTTTCAGGGTATTTAATGTTCAAATTTTTTTGAAGGTTCAAATGGTGAAATTTATTTCTGAAATTTAGTATGTGGCATTCTGTTATATCCACTTTAACCAAATATTTTTATTTTTTCAAAATAATATCGCTAAATTGGTTTTTAATCAACCTCAAGAGAGGTTCTTGGTAAGGCATTCTGTCAGTGCACTATTCATCCAAATTCCATCTGATTTTTTCTATTATTTTCAATGCAATTAATTCATGCTAATACAATACATTAATTATGGTTGCATGAGGCAGATAATGCATATTTAAAATCATGTAACTCATGAATAAAAATTTTAGATCATATGTGCCCAAATTGCAATCATTCAAAGGAATCAAATTGAGCTTAAAATAACTAACTGCATAGCTTAATTAATTGAGCAATTTGCATAGCCCTTACACTCCAATTTACACCCTTAATAATGGTTTAATCTCTTTCCAAATTATAGCCTAATCAGTGGGAAAATTTGCATTAAGCTTCATTAAAAAAATATTAATGTAGAACTACCTATACACTTAATTGCTAATTCCTAACCAATTTTAATTAGTCAAAATCATGTATCAAACACTTTAATTATATCCCTATATCCCCTTTTAAAATTTCCAACAACCTTATTGATTTAGGGTTTGATTTTTCATCAATTTTTCCACATGATTTTGCATGAATTTTCTTCCTAAACATCATTAACACGTAAGGTAGATTAAATGCTTACCTTAATCTTCAAGCTCCTATAGTGGGTCCCACTAATCAGAAATCAATCTTCAAATTTGAGGGACTGCCACTCATTTAATTCACAAGAAATTGGGAACTAGAGTCACTAACCACTTTAATCAACATTTAGTAATGATTCTTTGAAGTGAAATTCACTAAATTCGCAAATTGGGATGATGAGGGTGGGGGGGAACCCACGATGAAGAGGCATGGGAAAATGCTTGCATGTTGGGAAAAGATGGGGATAGCTATTACATTGATATTTATATTGACTTTTTTATTGGTAGTCCATGCTATACTTATTTCTATATACACATGCACTTATCTTTGATTTTCAAAATCCTATCTGGTCCTCATGTTTGGCATATGTAAATCATTAATTTGATAAATCACATGTCCAAATTAATTATCCATCCATTAAATATAATATTTGCATAATTTTATTACTTACTTTTCAACTAAATCTGATTTTCACTAAAATTTACAAAAAATTACCAGCAACTTGATTTTTTTGCTTTCCACATGCAATTTTTAATTTTTCTTCACCTATAAATTATTGATTAATATATGTCCTCATCATCCTCAAATTAATATGTATTTTCCATCCATTTTTACTATTTTTCCATAATAAAATTTATTATTTTCCTGAATTTACACCTTCGGCATTCCACCACTTTAATTTAACTTTCTTTTTCACTTAAATCATTTATTTAACACAATTTAATGTATTCCCAACTTCCTCCTCATATTTATATTAATAATCCACTTGATTTCATGTATTTCTTATAATAATTTTCTCATAAATTTAATTATACAGCAAGTTGAACCAGCAAAAATCACCAAAAATATTACAATAGCAAAAATTTATATTTTTGAAAATTTTAAGGCCTTATATATTCCACCCCCTTATAAAAAGTCTCATCCTTGAAACTTAAATAAATAAATGAGGATACTTAGACTGCATTATATCCTCAAGCTCCCATGTAGCCTAGTCTTCCAAGTGATGACTCCACTATACTTTAACCAGGAAAATGTTCTTATTTCTCAATTGTTTCTCCTTTCTATCCAGGATACGGATTGGCTGCTCAGTATATTGAAGATTCTCACTTAAATGTACCTCTTTTGGTGCCAAAATATGAGAAGGATCTGGCTTATACTTCTGTAGTGATGACACATGGAACACATCATGGATCCCGCTCAATGAAGGTGGTAATGTAATGTGATATGCCACCTTGCCAATCTGTTCTAATATCTCATATAGCCCAAATTATCTAGGGCTGAGTTTGCCCTTGGTGCTAAATTGCACCACACCTCTCATAGGTGATACTTTAAGAAAAACCCGATCTTCCACTTGAAACTCTAGGTCCCACCAACGTGTATCTGCATAACTCTTCTGGAGAGACTGGGCAACTCGAATCTTCTCCTTGATCTAGGCTACTTTTTCAACTATATGTACAATCATTTGTGGCCCTATAATAGTAGTCTCCCCAACTTCTAAATAGTATAGGGGTGGTCGACACTTATGCCCATATAATGCCTCAGAAGGATCCATGCTAATGCTGGAGTGATAGCTATTATTGTAGGCAAACTCCACCAAAGTAAGATACTAGCTCCAGGCTTTGCCCTATTCAAAGCTCTCAACATGTCCTCTCTCTACTAGTTCACCCTCTTAGTCTGCCCATCAATCTAAGGATGATATGTGTTGCTAAAATCCAGACATATACCCATAGCCTTATGTAGAGCAGTTACTGATCCATGATCATAAATGATGACCTTGGGCACACCATGTAGTCTCACTATCTCCTTTTGATAAATCCATGCATATTTCTTAGTAGTGTAGGTAGTGCAAACTGGAATAAAGTGGGCTACCTTAGTCAACCTATCCACTATAACTCAGATACTGTCATAACTGGCTGTAGTCTTGGGAAAACCTATAATAAAATCCATAGTGATATCTATCCACTTCCACTCTGAAATCTCAATTAGTTGTAATAACCCATCAGGCCTTTGATGTTTTGCCTTCACCCTTTAGCATACTACACACCTTGCCACATACTGAGCCAAATCATTTTTCATTCCATGCTACCAATATTGTGACCTCACTTCACAATACATTTTGCTACTGCCTGGGTGGATGGTATAAGGTGAATAATGTATCTCCTTAAGCACTTTCTATATCATGGCAAAACCTTTAGGCAATTCAAGCTGGTTCTGGTATCTCAGGATGCCATTAGCACCAATAATATAATCAAGTAGTCTACTACTCTAAGCTCTCTCTCTCTCTCTTAGTTTCTGAAATTCCTTATCTGTAGTATCCATCTGGGCAATCTAAATCTCATCTAGCAAAGTGGGCTGAATAGATAACTAACATAACTATGCCACTAGCCCTCTTATCCTATATACAGATCCATTTGGCTCATCTCTTCAAATAACTCATTTTTCTGTGTAAGTAGATATGCCATACTACTATCAGACTTCCTACTCAAAGCATCTGCCACAACATTTTCCTTCCCTGGATGAATTATTCATTCATTTATTCTTGTGTAGAAACCATATTCAGAATTTTGTTTACTTAGATAGCTATACATAGATAGAAATAAACTTTTATACATATTATTTTTTGTGCATGTATTTTTTATACATAAGAGAATATAGAATTCACATTAGGACTTATAAAACTCTAAAAAAATATAAAGTAAAACTTTCACGATAATCAAGAAGAAAAAATAAACATTCAGAAAATAATAAGCAACTTGAAAACAAGTATATCTAAAAGACACATAACTAAAAGAAATATATACAATCAAATAATAGTGAAATAATGAAACTAAATGATTATGCTAACAAAATCATTTAAGATGAGTTAATCAAGCATATAAAATCAATTACCATTCCTAGTTATGCTAGTTTAGATGACTCATTGATTAATTGAAGTAGAATAATCACTCTATTCATTCATGAAAACTATTTTAATTAAACAGCCTGATTCTCTGCATACTATTGGATAAAATGATACTTTGCACTAATACATAAGAATACATGTTCACATCTTGTTTCGTGCGGCCGCTGAGTGGCGCGCTCAAGAAGTCAGATCAGGCATAGTAAATAATGAGGAAGAAATAAAATGCGAACGGAACGTCATGACCGGG
>JAYJMB010088478.1:0-19378 GCA_036873735.1 Pouteria campechiana | reverse complement strand
AATTGACTCCTAAATCAAAATATGAGAATAATGAGTATATTTAGGAATCAAATAGGTGCAAAAGATAAAGTATTAGGTGCAAAAGATGAAGTATTAGGAGAATAAAATATGACATTTTGCATTCTCATCAGGTAAGTAGGTTCATTTATACATATTTTATTTATGTATTTATGTTGAATTTTTGTTAAGGTTTGCCATAATATGTTTTGATCATGTTTGAAGTGTGGATTTTGTAGCACCATAATTGAAATGAAGTAACATAGGGTTTTCATATAATAATTTAGATATTGTATAAAAGCATGAGAATACCATGTATAAGTGACATGTAGGGATTAATGATGATTAAAGATGTAAATGAAATGAATTGAGGCTTAAATAGAATAGTTTAATATATAAATTAATTGAGTAAAGGATGAAACAAGCAGGGAAAACCAAGTAAGGGAGAAGAAGTAAGGTGTGTAGTGAGCAGTGAATTGGGCATTGTGGTGCTGGTGCATGCTTAAATAGAATAGTTTAATATATAAATTAATTGAGTAAAGGATGAAACAAGCAGGGAAAACCAATTAAGGGAGAAGAATTAAGGTGTGCAGTGAGCAGTGAATTGGGCGCTGCGGTGCTGGTGCATGCTTAAATAGAATAGTTTAATATATAATTTAATTGAGTAAAGGATGAAAGAAGCAGGGAAAACCAAGTAAGGGAGAAGAAGTAAGGTGTGCAGTGAGCAGTGAATTGGGCGTTGCAGTGCTGGTGCGTGAAATTACTAAGTGGTTGTCATGCCCTACCTTCCGAGGCACAACCTTGATCATTACACTTCATTTTCACTATAATTTCCTCACTTTTCTGGGGGGGGGGGGTGCTCACATCCCATTTTATTACACTTATAATTTTCATTATAGTTCCTTTAATTTTCCTAATTTTAAAGAAATATTCAGCCAAAATTTTAACAGAGTATACCCTATATTATCAATATTTAAAATCTGATATACAATCATTCAAACTCATAATTTCTAAATATCAATATTCACAATTCCAAATCATAAATAAAACTACAATTTCAATGATTATACACATTCTAACATAATTAACTCCACTAGTCCAACTTACCCACAGCATAGAAACTGCTTTGCCCAATGATGGCAATAAAAAAATCCGTATCAATACCATATACATTTATTCTTCTTATGACATGCCATGTGATTACATTTAATATACAACATTCTAATTTTTCAATTAAAATTATACAATGACATTATCATTATACAAATATACTCAAAGGGGTACCAACCCCAATCCATCAAACCATCATAATCTTTATTCTTTCTCATAATTCCTTTGCCTGTCCTATTAACTAAAAATTTAATTAAGAAGGCATGAGTCTAGGAAATTTAGTAGGTAGGCACAATTAATACAAATCAATAATCAATTCATAACTTACATAATTCAATCCAAGCGTCATCAAAGACATAATAAACCAATCATACTATGAGGACCATATCCTCATTATTCCAATCCAATAATCAAGGGATGACCTCATCTCCTGAATCATCAAATTACAAATATGCCCATTCAATTATCCAATATAACTCTTCAATCCAAACAAACACAACTTAAGGGAATATCTATTATTCCCATACCGTATCCCTTATCATCTCATATAGAAATTCATTCACAAGAATAATCAAATACGCACAATACCAACAAACATGACATACCTCAATCCAAGGGATATTAGTTATCCCTAGCATTTATTCTATCACAAACCAATAGAAACATTTATCATCATCAAATATTGGATATCCAATATACAACCAAAATACACAAGTCTAGATTCAAATCAATGGGACATTACTTCCACAACCAATCATACATTCAAACAAAACAAGGGTAGCCTACTTACCTTGGGCTCTTATCTCCAAACCATTCCTTTATCTCTATGCCTTTTTATCCTTCCTAGATCATCTTGTATAGAGTAATAATTTCATTCATTTTCAAACATAACTTGAATTGATTCATTGCTAATCGCATATACTTCCCAAATGCATAATTGCATACTTATCAATACACGATCAAAAACCAACATGTTTAACATTTATTTAACCTTTACAATGTGCCACTTAACTTTAAGTACATCCCAAATGGCTAGTCATTCCTTCCCTTATATAAGGGTCTTAGAGTCTTAATCAAACTCAATTTATCTCTCATTGGGATATTCATTAAATGGCTAATAAGTACAATGTAAATCATAATGTCTCAGCAAGAGTTCTTAAGGAATTCCATTTCTAACCATATGCGATCATCATACAGTATAACCAATATGCAATAAATTTCAATAATAATCTACTTAGATGTCTAATCCAATTAATTCATGGCTCACATGGCCCAAACATAAAAGCCTCTTTAACCCCCAACTGGGGCATGATCAATTATTCAATTTTATCGGTCCAATCGACCTAAACAAGCCTTAAAACATCAGAATCATGCATTTAATCATTTATCCCATGATTAATACAATATAAATCATTAAACACCCAAATTCCACTATTCATAAAAACATTAATTCAACAGAATTCAAAATTTCTTATGCCAAATCACAATAATCATTGTATTCACTCATTTCTCCATAAATTTATAACCATATACATCAATTTAAGCCCAAAAATCCAATTTTTACACTTTGGCTTCCAAACCCTAGAAATCAAAATAGGGAATTCAGTTGAGAGATTGAACTTATATTTGCTTACAAGCGTAGCCATCCTTCCCAACCTAAGGATTAAGCCCCTAGCTCCCTATTGCTCCTTCCATGTTGTGAAAATTCGATGTTTCTTCCATTTTTCATAGTTCAAATTGGTGAATGTTGGGTATAATTGGAAGATCACAAGTTTATCTAGCTAGGTAAGATGATTTCTTAGCTAAAATGGCTGGAAATGTAAAATGGGGCTAGGGCAAAAAGGGAAGAAGAAATGGAATGGACTAGAGAAATGGGACTATGAAAAATGGTCAAAACGTTGACTGCCTCATATAAAATGCCAACCCATGCCACAGCTTGCAATTCCATGCTACAATGTGGAAATCCCTATTTGCCGCCACCTCTCACAAATCCATCCGGCACTACAGCACTGATTTCCATGCCATGGCGCCAATTTTTCCTGCCTCATTTTTCCTCTATTTTCTCCTATTTTTTATACATTTTATTTCCTTCTTTATTCCCCATTATTTTCCTATATAATAATGGTATAAATTTCATATATTTATACCCTCAAATAACTACAAATCGAATAAAAATTCCAATTGTATTTACTTGCAAACTTTCACAATCACCATTATACTTGGATCATTTCATTTCAAACCAATTTCATCTTATCTCATCATTACCTTTATGGTCTTAACAATGATGAAGTCCATAATTACCCAAAATTAACACCCTAGGTGTTAAAAACCACCATCCTTACAAAAGGTTTCATGCTTAAAAACTTTCAGTATCAAGTAATTTTAATTATTATCTTAAATTTACAATCTAATCATAACTTGTAGATCTACATCCATATGATATTATGTGCAAATTGCGATTTCTTGATCATATAACCAGATTATTGATAAATTATTTATTGTACGAATAGTAACACGTACACAATGCCCTACTCAAGGGATGCAAAGTACAAATATAATCAAACCAACATTGGCATTATTATTAAATATCACTTTAACCCATATAAGATTTTCAATTCTCCATGGTGATAAAAATAATTCGATTGTCATACTTTTTGAATTTACCCAAATAGGCAAAGTTCAACATAACATTCATATTTTTCCATTAATCTTGTCAAATCTTGAAATGCACCATAATGTAATCACGGATCAAAATCACAATTTAATTCCAATTGGATCTAAACACCTTAGTTATTTAGTTTATGACAAATGATCAAATTCATATAACATTGCTTCATAGGATCCAAACCAAATAGGATATATACATTTTGATAGATCATTTTCCCAACAATCTTTTATCATAATGATGGCATCAATTAGGTGCCAGTCAAACTATAGTAATACAATTCATATTACCATGTAGATGCAATTTTGATAATTTTGAAGTACAATAATTTCATAATATATCATACAATTATAACATATATCAATACCAATTTTAATGCAACAATGTCAAACAATAATAATACTATTTCACAATCCCAACTAACCAATCTCATTTCATACTACCATTCTCATATGCCTCATCATTCATTCATCATTAAATCAATTTCACATAGGCAAAGGGAACTACTATAATGTGGCTAATACAAACTAATCTATCCATGCTTTTGTTTTCCTACTATCAACCAATACCATGCTCAGGAGGCAACAAACCACATGGATTCAGCCACAAACCAAGTGGTCTCAACCACGAACCAAGTAGACACAACCATAAACAAATAGCATCAGCCATCAACAAAGTGGACCCAGCCACTAACCAAAGGAACTCAACTATCTTACAACTATGGTGTGTTCCAGTCCATCCCTACAATTCAGCTACAAATGTTGTGAAATTCATGACCACATAGTATCCCGCCGTCATTGCAACCCAGACATCACAAGTTCTACATCCACACCTATGAAATAAGTAAAGGAGCTGATCAGGCCTCTTTGCCATCACTGACGGCATAATCAAACAAAGCCTGTCATGGGCGAGATCCCAATATCTAAAGTAGCCATCTTGGTAGGCATCCAAACCCAAATATATAATGATCAAATTCTAGTAGGCATCCAAACCCAAATATATAATGATCAAATTCTAGTAGGCTTCCAATTCTCAAATACAAATACATATCAATTCCATTCCAAGAGGCATCCAAATACAAGCATGAACCTTAATCATGTGTCCAAGCCTTAATCAAATAATCAAATATCCAAACCTTATTCAAATAGACAAATATCCAAATCTCAACCAAATAACCAAATGTCCAACCTCAATCCAATAGCCAAATATCCAAACTTACCAATTAACCAAATGGCCTAACCTTATTCAAATAACCAATCCCAAATCAAATGAAGTCTCTACAATATTCACATCTCCGTGCCATCTCAGCGCCATCCAAATACCCAATCATCCTACCACCACACAACCCAAATGCCTCATAGGGCATATTGTACAACTTCACATTACACATGCACTAGGTTTCATTTATCATATAACCTAGTCACAACAGTCCAATCAATTTTCAAAACAGGCATCGAAACTCTATTACATAATGATTGTATTCTAACCAATATCCAAATTCAAGCATGCATTCTAATCCAAGTATGCATTTGAACCATGATCCATAAACATCTCTATCCAAGCATGCCTCGATCAATTTACTAAATTCAAATTCATACTAAATGAAAATACTAAACCCAAATACATACATCTGTTAGACATTCATCTCACTTTACATTCAATCAGAATATATGTCAATCAAAATAACCAAAGTTCATATACACAAATTTACCAATCACAATTCACCTCATTTCATCATTCAATACAATATCACCATAACATTGCAATTCCACAAATAACTAAATGAACAATTTTCAAAATGAAGACCTGAAATACAGACTTTTATCCTTCCAATTCGTAACATCACACATCACTTACAATAATCCACATGTAACCAACCAAATGGGATAATCACTCTCACCATCCAATAATTCATTCAATCCAATTATTCACTAGAAAAGTTATTAAATGATATATATATATATATATATTGACATATTGTCATTTACAATAGTCAAGCATATTCAGAAAACACATTAAGCAATACTCAAAATTCTTTACATACATTATATCAAAGCTATTCAATAATTAACAAAATTCACACAATCAATTTGATCAAAGGAATCCAACAATTCCATCACAATCAATTGACCAAATCAAACTCAATTTGCAAGGATCATCCCAACACTTCATAATTTTATCATTTCATATTCACATGTCCCATGAAATAATTATAATTCAAACATTCAAACAATATGCACATAAGTATCACCACGCTTCCTTGTGATATTCTGGCTTATGCTATCATATTTCTTCCACAATCATTTATAATTTATCATACATGAAGCACAAATACCATATTATAATTATTCATATGAATAGCATTTCTACCAATTAGCATTTATACCAAATTCTAAGGGCCTCTTTTCCCTTACTCACGCCTACAACAAATAATTGACATTTCTCTTTCATTCTTATGTTTTTCTATAATTCTTATAAGTTTTAAAACCTCTTATTGGCATGCCATTTTCTTTTTCTTCCAAAAATCCAATGCCATCATGGTTTTGGGCTCATCCCTCAACTTAAACTTATCACACAGATAAGTTAATGGGCTCTGATACCATTCTGTCATGCCTGACGTTCCAAGGTGCGACCTTGATCATTACCCTTCATTTTCACTATAATTTCCTCACATTTAGCATGGGGGTGATTGGACCCCATTTTATTACACTTATACTTTCATTATTTTTACTATAATTTTCCTAATTTTAAGGGAATATTCTGTCAAAATTTTGACAGAGTCTACCATGTATTATCAATATTTAAAACCTGATATACAATCATTCAAACTCATAATTTCTAAACATCAATGTTCACAATTCTAAATAATAAATAAAACTGCAATTTCAATGTTTATATACATTCTGACATTATTAACTCCACTAGTCCAACTTACCCATAGCCCAGAACCTGCTTTGCCCTATGATGGCATCAAAAAAATCCATATCAATATTGTATACATTTATTCCTATTATGACATGCCATATGATTACATTTAATATACAACATTCTGATTTTTCAATTACAATTATACAACGACATTATCATTATTTAAATATACACAAAGGGGTACCAACCCCAATCAATCATATCATCATAGTCTTCACTCTTTCTCATAATTTCTTTGTCCGACCTGTCAACTAAAAATTTAATTAAGAAGGCGTGAGTCTGAGAAATTTAGTTAGTAGGCACAATTAATACAAATCAATAATCAATTCATAACTTACATAACTCAATCCAAGTGTCATCAAAGACATAATAAACCAATCATACTATGAGGACCATATACTCGTTATTCCAATCCAATAATCAAGGGATGATCATCATCTCCTGAATCATTAAATTACGCATATGCCCATTCAATTATCCAATATAATGCTTCAATCCTAACAAACACAACTTAAGGGAATATCTATTATTCCCATACCATATCCCTTATCAACTCATATTTAAATTCATTCACAAGAATAATCAAAAACACACAATACCAACAAACATGACATAATTCAATCCAAGGGATATTAGTTTTCCCTAGCATTTATGCCATCACAAACCAATATAAACATTTATCATCAATAAATATGGGATATCCAATATCCCCAACCAAAACACTCAAGCCCAAATACAAATCAATGGGACATTCCTTATCCCTAACCAATCATACATCCAAAAAAAACAAGGGGCACCTACTTACCTTGGGCTATTATCTCCAAAACATTCCTCCATTTCTATGCCTTTTCATCCCTTTTAGATCATCCTATATAGAGTAATAATTTCATTCATTTTTAAACATCACTTGAATTGATTCATTGCTAATTGCTTATACTTCCCAAATGCATAATTGCATACTTATCAATACACAATCAAAAGCCAACATATCCAACATTTATTTAACCTTTATAACGTGCCACTTAACTTTAGGAAAATCCCAGATGACTAGTCATTCCTTCCCTTCTATAAGGGTCTTGGAGTTATAATCAAACTAAATTTATCTCTCAATGGGACATTTTATCAAATGGCTAAGTAGAATAAAAATCATAACATCTCAGCAAGAGTTCTTAAGGAATTCCATTTCCAACCATATGCAATCATCATACGGTATAACCAATATGCAATAAATTTCAATAAAAATCTAATTAGATGTTTAATCCAATTGATTTATGGCTCACATGGCCCAAATACAAAAATCCTGTTCAACCCCCAACTTGGGCATGATCAATTATTCAATTTTATCGGTTCAATAGACCCAAACAAGCCTCAAAATATCATAATTATGCATTTAATCATTTACCCCATGATTAATACAACATAAATCATAAAATGCCCAAACTTAACTATTCATAAAATCCCTAATTCAATAGAATTTGAAATTTCTCATGACAAATCACAATAATCATTGTATTCACTCATTCCTCTATTAAGTTATAACCATATACGTCAATTTAAGCCCCAAAATCTAATTTTTACACATTGGGTTCTAAACCTTGCAAATCAAAATAGGGAATTTGGTTGAAAGATTGAGCTTACCTTTGCTTACAAGTATATCCGTCCTTCCCAATTGAAGGGTTAAGCCCATAGCTCCCTGTTGCTCCTTCTATTTTGTGGAAATTCAAAGTTTCAAGTTTCATCCATTTTTTTCCATTTTTCACATTTTAAATGGGTGAAAGTTAGGTTTAACTGAAAGATCATAAGTTTATCTGGCTAGGCAAGATAATTTTCTAGCTAAAACGGCTAGAAATCATGTAAAACGGGGCTAGCGTAGAAGGGGAAGAAGAAACAAAATGGACCAGAGAATCAAGATGATGAAAAATGGTCAAAATTTTGGTTGCCTCACATAAAACACCCACCCATGTCATGACTTGCAATTCCCCAACATGGAAATCCCTTTTGTTTCAGCCTTGCCCAAATCCATCCGACGCCGCAACACTAATTTTTCCAGCCCCATTTTTGTTGTATTTTCTCTAATATTTTTATACATTTTCTTTTCCTTCTTTATTTCCCAATATTTTTTCACTTAGTAATTGTATAAATTTAATATATTTATTCCCTTAAATAACTACAAATCAAATAAAAAATTCAACTGTATTTACTTGCAAACTTTCACAATCACACTTATACTTTGATCATTTCATTTCAAACTAATTTCACCTTATTTCATCATTGACTTTATGGTCTTAACAATGATCAAGTCCATAATTACTAAAAATTAATACCCTAGGTGTTACAGTGGTGTGGGCAGGTAGATGGGCGACGTGGAGGTCAATTTGAGGCCGCGACATTAGAACAATAACCTGCCCAATTTTTTTATTAATTAAAATGATGGATTGCTTTAAGGCAATTGAATAAAGTCTTTCATGGAGGATTTTGGAGATTCTTTGAAAGATTTTAAAACATAAAAATCAGGTGAAAATGAAAGAATTATATATATACTTTTTTTGGTTTCAGTGAGGTGTGTTCATTTTGGGATGGCAAGGTTATGTATTAATATGCCAGGTTGGTGCAGTGGTCTGTATGATTGGACATTGATACACCAGGCTAGCATGGTGGCCTATATAGCTAGATAGTGATATGTCGGGTTGGCGTTGTGGCTTATATGGTCGAATATTGATCTGCCTGGTTGGTGTCATGGTCTTGTGGGGCCTGTATAGCTGGATAATTATACACCTGGTTGGCATGGTGGTCGTATGGAGGTTGGCATGGAGGCTTGGTTTATGTGACCACCCGATTGCCTCAGTAGGTGTGGATGGAGAACCTATAATCCCTATGGAACAAAGAGCGCGGGGTGCCACAAATGATAGTGAGAGACAGTCATGGGCCTAGCAAGCTTTGTAGCCGGGGCTACAAGGAGGGACCGGGACACAAAAAAGAGGTAAAAAGTGTTGTCGGTTCGGTTAGCTACCTATTGGAAATTGATTTGGGATGATGATAGTAAAATGATGTAGTATGGATATGAATAGACAAGAATAATAGTGAGTAAAGTATGAGCCGAGTATGGATGAGTTACCAAACTATTGTAATGCTCTGGGAACTTCAAAAATGTAAATTTGCACTATTGTAAATTTTCAATAATTTTTAAGTGCGGCATACTGTAAAATTGAAAATTTGAGGAATTTTATTATGAAAAAATTTTAAAAATAGATTGAATACCTGTATTAATGTGAGTATGATGAAGACTTAGTTTAATTAGGTGAAAAAAGAATGAAATAATTTCATCTGAAAAGCTAAAAAACTGAGTTGCTGGTAATTTTTAGAAAATTTTGATTTAATTGAATTTAATTGAAAATAAATAAATAAATAAATGATAACATTATGAAAATAATATATTTAATAATGAAAAATTAATTTGGGTATATGATATATCAAATGGGTGATTAACATGTGCTAAAGGTAAGGACTAATGATATTTTGAAAATTCAAGACAAGTGCATATGTATGGCTTTTGGTGGAGGTGGGGACTACTATAACCAAGGTATTATAAAATTCATCCTTGGTAACTAATTCCCATCTTCCCATCATGCCCTCCTCAACATGAAACCCTCTCCCCTTTTCTCAAATACATCATTTGGAATTGTTTTGGCTCACAAGAGTGCTAGCAAATTTTGATAGGAGTGATTAGTGGGCCATGAAATGTTATAAAGGGATAATCATAGCTTAATTACCATTATAATATAGCACTTAAATGGCCCAAATAGTTAGTGCATTCAACGCAAATTAAGTGGACAACTAGATTCTACATTAATGGTGTTTGGGGATAGAATTTAATGCAAAATTTCATTTAATTAGGTTGTGATTTTGGGGAGAATTAAGGCTTCATTAGAAGGAGTAATTTTGGGTGTAAAGGCTGTGCAAATTGCTCAATTCATTAAGTTAAGCAGGTGTTTTAATTTCAACTTGAATTGGACAGTTTAATTTTTTATTTTGGGTAATGAATGTTTAATACAATATGACATGTCATATTATAGTCTAATTGGGTGTTGTTTACTTGGTTTAATCATGTTTAATGCATTCTTTTTTCATATGTGATTTGCATTAAGAAAATATTAAAATTAGATAGTAAATTGAAATGAAACAAGACATGTGTATTACATGAAATTGTCTACATAAGTGACATATTGAGTTTGATTAAAACCATATAAAATGAATTCATTTTGCAAATATACAAATATGGGGTTATTTTAAATATTCTAAAAAATAAATCTGAAAATTTTCAAATAACAATTCGATCGTTTGATGGTCCAAAAAAATTAGGAAAATAAATACCCAAAAATTCGCCTGCTGCCAATCAATATTTATTGAATTTTGTATTTTATTTTTTGTTTCATCAATTATTTTGACATAAATGTTTTTATAAAAGTTTAATTATATTATTTTGCATCTATGAAAAAAAAATTTAGATGAAATAGAGCTGGAACTTTTCATATATAATTTTTATTTTTTATTTTTGTATTTTATTTTTAATTTTCTTAGTTTAAATTATTTTTGATTAAAAATTGGTTTGTATAATTCTGATACTATCCAAGATCTACAAAATGAATTTTAGGTAAAATGGAGATTTATAAACTAGTAAATATTAATTTTATTTTGGAATTTGTGTATATGTATTTTATGCCCCAAGAGTGCTAATAAATTCTGGTTTTGGTGCCTAGTTGGCATGGATCTCAGTGTGGCTCATATATGTATTTTATGATGGCCATGGGCCAACCTTTATTAGCCATTTGGTGAGCAGTGTCCTGGTTGGCTAGTGAGCGGGCCTAGATGGCCTGTGTTCTTTAATTTGACTTGAGTAACTAGTGTATGTATGTTTAGTGATGAACTGGTACTCTTATGAGACGACGACGGTGGGGTGCTACTATATATAGTAGTGTAGCTGTGTGGGCCTAGCAGGCTTTTAGTTGGGAGTGTTGGGATGGACCAAATACATATAGAGTGAAAGGGTACTATTTTGGATTTGGTGTGCCTCCCAAGTTGGAGTATGTGGATGAAAGTAGAGCAGTGCAATGGTGTAGGCGGTGGCGGTGTGATATGAATTGACTGGTGTATAGGGCAGTATTCGACAGTGCTGAAATATAGGTATTGGCCTGCCGATTATGTATAAGATATTACTATGATTATATGTATGATATGATTAATAAAGTATTAAAAGTAAATCCTAATTAACCTAGCCATCTGACTGAATACGACTCATGCATATGACACATTATGGTTTACTCGGTTGCATCATTGTTTATTGCTTTATTCATCATTGTTCATCTTATTATTTATAGTTGTTTATTTTGCTTACCTACTTACTGAGTTTTGCCTAGACTCACCCTTTTTATTTAAAATTTTTAGTTGACAGGCCAAAGGATAGAGCCTAAGAGGGTGTTGGGTCTCGTGACAGGGGTAGGCCATGACATCACTTGAGACTTTAATTCCTTTCATGATGTATTATGATATTATTTTATATGAAAATTTGACATGTATCAGTAAATAGTTTGCATAGTGTGGATGCATGTGGTTTGATAGTCAGGGTACTATATACCCTTCGATCTTGGTCTGTGGGTACTATGGAGATGTGTATTATGGAGGCGGCAGATATGTATATGATGTACAGGAAATTGTAGGGCCTAGAGGTGGCCATATTATATTTTCATATTTGAGGTATATTTAATATATAATTATTGTGGGTTGGCATGTTGTATATAGGAAAAAGGTGGTAAATTAGGGGAGACTCTTATCAGAATTTCCTCTGATCTTACCACTAGTGGTGCCTAGGGAGTCGGGGCATTACAACTATGCTATAACTTATATAATAACAATTGGCGTATTATACTAATGGATCATGTTGTATCATTTTGAGACACTGTATGTCATAGATTTGCATATATATATATATATATGTATGTGTGTGTGTTTGTGTGTGTGATATGATCATGAATTTAATACTTGTGGTTTACTTATTATTTATTTGTATACCTGCTTACTGGGTTATCCAGACTCACCCATTTTTAATTGTGGTTTTAATTGACAGGCCGGAAGACGAAGCTCAACATGGGGTTGGAGCTCAAGATTGAGATACTGTGAATCTTACTCACATAATTATGAACATTCTTCTTTTTGACATTTTTGTGATATATATATATATAAATTCTAAATTCTAAATTTGGGCAAGTTTTGTTAATTAACTTGGGTAAACTTATTTTGGCATGTCATTATAATAGGATATGTATGAGGTTTCTTTGACTACCCTTATCACAATGCAACTATCAAATTTAGTTGATCTGTGGGTGTATGTGTGGTTTAGTTGATTATGATTTTGGTATGCATGTTTATATATGTATTGACAAATTATTTAGATTAAAGATTGACAGTTTAGGGGAGACTCGCATGATACAAGCCTCAAGTAATGGCCAAAAAGTGGGGCATTACAAAGTGGCATCAAAGTAAAATAGTTCCTTGATACCCAGAATGGTGATTGGAATAAGTCTCAGAATTATGATGGTAAGGGTTTTCAATTGCAATAATACAATACATGCTTGGTATGAATTAGCAAACTCATAGAAACATGGGGAAAATGTTAGTTAGATAATGATATTAGAAGTCCTAATTTGATGAGTTGAATTAATCTTATATTTATGTATGGTTATATGATTCTATAATGGTAACCTATGCAGTATGGTACCAAGAAAAAAAATAGATAAAGGAAAAGCCCCTATGGTTGAAGAAGAGCCACAAAGGCGGCCTGCTGGTACTCAAGCTATGGGCGTTGTTATTAGAGAGGCTCAGCCCGAAGTTCCGAGAGAAGAAGAATAGTCTGGATAGAGCCATGGCTCTAGACCAACCTTGAATGAAGTAGATGATGAGGTGGTCATTGAGCTAGAGGAAATGGGGTAGCCAGAGGCTAAGAGGGAACAAGTAAGGGTAGTTCCGCTAGTGCATGGGGCAATGCCAAAAAATTTGGCGCCATGGTGGCAATGATAGCTGATATTGCCCAAACTCTTCAGGAATTATTACAAACACAAAGGAGGCTGGTAGAAGAGCCTATTCATGTGGCTGAACCAAGTAGGAGATCATCTTCTACAAGAAGGTAAGTAGTAGACTTGGGGAAAACATCCTGAGTACAGCTTGCAATGGAATTGAACATGAAGATTTTTCATAACATGAAGCCCCCTATTTTCAAATGGTAGAAAGATTAAGGAATTGTGGACGAATGGCTCTCTAGGATGGAAAAAGTGTTCACATACATGCAATACCCTGAGGAACACAAAGTTCTTTATGTGGTCTACCAGTTAGAAGGCGATGTTAAGCACTAGTGGAACATAGAGAAATTGACAATACCTATTGGTGCTGTTGACTTGTTCTAGGCAGAGTTTAGAGAAAGAATGTTCCATCGATATGTGATAGCTAGTGAAAGGTCTAGGCGAGTAACTGATTTCATGACCTTGATGCAAGGTAGAAGGATAGTGGAAGAGTACAATGAACAATTTTGGTTTTTGGCATGATTTGTGCTATGAGCCCAGATCGACTCTCTGGAAACAACCTAGAAATTCCAAGAAGGACTGAGATTTCCTATTAGAAGGGATTTAGCTCCTCTCATGTTGACCAATTATGAAGATATTTTAGAGCACTCCCATGTGGTAGAATGGGAGGAAGAGGAACACACTAAATTTACGGAGAGACTATGTGCCAAAGACAATAATCAGGGGCATAGAAAGAGACCCCAGAATGATCAGAGTAGTAATATAACTTCTGAGAGAGTCTATCACCCTTGTAAACAACTAGTACATCTAAGATCCGAGTACCCACTTTTACCTAAAAGAATGGGAGGATGGTAGATAAGGTTAACCCCAAGACAGACAGGAGAAACTAGTCAAATATCTAAGCCGACACAGGGAGTAGGACAGAAAAGGCCACTCACTTGTTATCAGTGTGGTGAACTAGGTCACATATGACAGGATTGTCCTTCCTTACAAGGGTGAAGTGAAAGTGTAGCCTCTTGAGTGCCATTGCAACCTGAACGTGGCAGATTTTAATTGAGGGGAAGAATTCATGAACCTAACATAATTTCTAGATGCTAGTAGGGGGAGCAGAGGTCTCAAATGATTGCAGTGGTTCAAGCGACTAATGCTCAGGAAGCTCAGGCTATGGATCATGTAGTCATGGCTAATCTTTTTGTCTATGATTGCATGGCATATGTAATATATGATCCAGGTGCATCTCAATCATTTGTGTTATTTCATTTATGGAGAGAGGGATTAGCTAAACATCTCATGTATCATGTGATAGAAGTGTCTACTCCATTGAAAGTAGTTAGTACAACTTTTGAGGCTTATTGTAACATTTCCATAGTAATTGAAGTAGGTTGTTTTATGTTGATTTGATTATGTTGGATATGGATGGTTTTGATATTATATTTGGCATAGATTTGCTAGCCAAGTATGAAGCAAAGATTGATTGGAAAACTAAACAAGTAATCTTAAAAGCTCCTAATGAGATGGAAATCATCTTTAGGAGTTTGCCTAAAGGTGAGGAACCTAAACTTGTATCTACTATAATAGCCTTCAACCTAGTGCGGCAGGGGTGTGAGGCCTATTTGGTATCAAACACTCATTCTGAGCATCGATCAGTGGAGGAAATACCTATAGCTAGACATTTCCTAGATGCGTTTCTAGGTGAATTATCCAAATTACAACCTAAATGGGAAGTAGAGTTTAGTATTGATCTTCAACTTGGAGCAGAACTAATATCCAAAGCTCCATACCGAATGACACTGGTGGAAATGGAAGAATTGAAAGTACAATTATAAGACTTAATGGATAAGTGGTTTAGCCATCCCAATGTATAACCATGGGGTGCACTAGTATTATTTGTGAAAAAGAAAGATGGAAGATTGCGATTATGTATTGATTACAGAGAATTGAATAAGTTGACTATCAAGAACAAGTATTCGTTGCCCTGCATTGATGATCTATTGGATCAAATACAAGGGGCTACCATCTTCTCAAAAATTGATTTGTAGTTAGGATATCATCAGATAAGAATTAACTCAACAGATGTGAATAAAAACTGCTTTTAGGACTCAATATGGGCATTGCGAGTTTCTAGTAATCCATTCGGGTTAACAAATGCTCCTGTTGTCTTCATAGACTTGATGAACAGGGTGTTTAAACTTTGGATCACTTTACGATTGTGTTTATTGATGATATTTTTATCTATTCCAAAAATAAAGAAAAACATAAATCCCATTTGAGAATGGTACTTCAAAGGTTTAGAGAGGAGAAATTATATGCAAAACTGAAGAAATGTGATTTTTAGATGAATAATGAAGCCTTTTTAAGCCATGTTATTTCTGGAGATGGTATTTTAGTTGAACCTTATAAGATTGAAGCCATAGTGAATTGGCCTAGACTTAGGACGGTGGTAAAGGTTCAAAGTTTTCTGGATTAACAGGATATTATAGAAGATTTATGGAAGGATTTTCCACCATTTCTATGCCCCTAACTCAATTGACTCACAAAGGGATCCAATTTGAATAGAGTAATCAATATGTAGAAGCATTTCAAGAATTGAAAAAGATGATTGGTAGGAGAACTGGTTCTTATTGTAGCATTTGGACAGGATAAATTTTTAGTCTACAATGATGCATCTAAGAAAGGATTTGGGTGTGTATTGATGCAGAATGAAAATTTGATTGTGTATGCATCTAAACAGTTGAGGCCCCATGAGCAAAATTATCCCACCCTGATTTGGAATTGACAACAATGGATTTTGTCTTGAAAATCTAGCAACATTATCTATATGGATAGAAGTGTGATGTGTAAATTGATCATAAAAGTTTAATTTAAATTTTAACCTAGAAAGAACTAAACATGAGGCAGAGATGGTGGTTGGAATTATTTGATTATTATGATTTGACTATTCATTATCATACAAGAAATGCTAATGTAGTGGTTGATGCACTGAGTAGAAAATCAAGGAGCAGTATGGCATGCATGCTCACACAGAAAATAGAGTTATTTGAAGAATTATGGCACTTAGACTTACATGTGGGGATGAAAGGATTAATAGCCCAAATGTGTCAATTAAGCATTCAGCCAACCTTGCTAGATGAAATCTGAACAACCCAAGAAGACAATATAGATGAAGAATTCCATAAATTAAAAATTGAAGCCCAGAGAAATGAATTGCCTGATTTTCTGTTGGGTATAGATGATATTTTGAGGTCTCAGAATCAGATAGTATGGTGTGCTATTGTAGGCAACCAAATTTATAACCTATACTCAAAGAAAATTACTTTTAGTAGTGGTAAAGGTCAATCCCATGGAGAGTATCTAGACTACTTTTATGCAATATGAACAAGAATGGGGGATTTTGAGTGTAATGAAAATAGTGTTGTAAAAGAGATCAATCAAAGAAACAAACCTTAGTCCAAGTCAACATTCACCATCAGAATCTCATAATTGATCAACAATGCAAGTATAATTCAGTTCATACTTTGAATATTTACCATTAGAACTATTTTTCCTATCTCTCCTTTGACATAGCTAATTAGAAACCAACATAACCCTAACTACTAAACAACTCCAGACCAGTACTAAAGGTATAATCTATTTGTAGCTTTAAGATTTGTAGAGATTGGTGAAGCTAAATAACACAAGCATCAATGGTTGCATTTAATTTAGTCAAATATTCTTCCTAAGATTTAATAACTACTGTTAGTAGTAAATTATTAAATCTTAGCTGCTTCAAAAATTAGAGAGATCAAACAATTATGGATTTGATATCTAATTTAGCAATAGATTGCAAAGAATAATAAATTAGTTAGCCTTTCTAGCAATTAAACGTCACAATCATAATCATAAATATAGAAGAACATTCAATACTCAAAGCATAAATTGAATAATAAAAACAAATTAGAGTTCACAGTATGTTGATTCTAAGGCTTTTGTCTCCTTAAACCAAAAATAAAAGTTTATCCACGCTGGGCCATGAAAACACAATGAAAAGAAAATAGAGAAGAGAAAAGAGAGAATATGAATTCCCAATGCCAAAAGCTTCAAAAAATCTTTGTCTCTCTATTAAAACCTTAAATAACCCTAATTAGGGTTAGTTTTCACTTCATATGGATTTCTCAAGTGGTTTTATGAATAAAATAAGCAAAATACCAAAAATATCAAGTTTTTACACTTAAGAAACGCAATGGCGCTGAGGCTCTGCATTCTGGAACCGCGACTCCAAAACCTATTTTCTATAACGTATAGGAGTCTTGTCCACTATTTTGGCGATATAATTCTCATACGATATCAAAATTACATGAGTCATGATGTGTTAGAAAGATAATTTAAGATATACAATTTTTATGTTGCTCATGTTTTCCAAAGAAGCCTCAATATTTATCCAAAATTGAATACAAGTGATACCTTTGTCATATTTAGCAAATCTAAATTCTAACATAGTTGTAGTATTTTGGCCATAACTTTCACATTTCATCCCCAAATCTTATGATTATTGATTTGTTGGGTGGGTAACTTGAAGGAATACAACTTATGCACTTAACACTTTTATTGAATCAATCTTCTCATGTAACAAAAATATCCCTGAAATGATGTTGAAGTTGTCCAAAATCATCAAAGTAGCTTTGTTTTGGTCCTAACAATTCCATCTATGTACAAAATCAAAATATAAGAATAGTGAGTGCATTTAGGCATCAAAATAAGTGTAAAAGACTAAGTATTAAGGGAATAAATATATAATATTTTATATTCTAATCAAATTCCCCCATACTTAGCTTTTGTTCATCCTTGAGCAAAACTCAAATACACTCTTCCAAAAAGAAACATCAAGGATGTAGCATCATTAATAAGGAACAAGAAAACTCTTCAAAACTTTAATAGGTCATGAGCAAATCATTCTTACACAACTTATAATCACTTAGTAAGAATTTTCTCTTGAATATAAAATGAACTAAATACATAGACCCTCACGAAAATAAACACTCTTCTCTCATGTGTTTGAAGGGTATATGTATCACTTAAATTCATTCCAATGGAAATGATCTATGATGAGTGAATTTTGTCTACTTATATTTTGTATTTTCAAGCTTAATTCCATACAATCTCCAATTATTTGATGCTAATTTCACATGTTTTTATTATGTGTTTAAGTTAGTGGAAGAGTGGAGAAAAGGAGAGAAAGCAAGTAAATATGGATTAGTAAAGCAGTGAAAGAAGGCAAACATAGTAGCAAGGGAGCGAAGCTGAAGATGCAAAGGAGCAGAAGGATCAACGTGTTAGTGTCATCGGCTCCAGCAGCAAATCAACCGCAGATTAATATTTTCAAATTATTTTTTTATTATACAGAAGGCTACATTTTTATCCCTATTTTTAGTAATTTGTGGAAGGAGTTTTCAGAGAGAGCCTAGGGTTTTCTTAGAGGCTACTCTGAGGAGATTTTGGGGAGCAAAGAAGGAGATTCAAGAGGAGTAAAGGTGATTCAAGAAGGTTAATTGCAATATGATGTTCTTCATGAAGGGAGTATCTTTTATTTTCTTCATGAACTAATTCCTTCTTTCTAGGGTGAAGATGTAGC